>JANHGN010024645.1:39060-56465 GCA_024605025.1 Megaceryle maxima
TGGGGAAAACGCCACATGAGGGAAAACCGGTTCGAATTTTTGGCGACTTTGGGGGGGGGGGGGGGGGGGGGGAGGAAGGAAGGAGAGATGGAAGCCAGCAAGAGAGAGCTTAGCTCAGTAGGCTCTGTGTGTCTGTCCATGGGAAAGTGTAGTGTTTTAAGTGTAGTGTTTTAAATCAGAGTGGTCATCTTTAGGATGACATAATTTTTTGTGATATGATTTCATTTTGGGGTGATACATAAACATGTTTCTCGTGTTGTGTGATGAATTGTCTGGCTTCAGACCAACAGCTTTAGACAGTCTGTGCTCTTCCCTCCCTTCCTTTTCCTTTCTTCCCCCCTACTCTGGTCTCTTCACTTCTTGTCCCCATGTGATACAAACAACCCCTCAATGTGTGGTAGGTGAGAGCTGATAAAAGCATGTCCATGACCTAGGAAGAAGGAACCATTTCTTGAACCTCTTTCTGTGCCTTAACAGCTGTCTGGCTCTGTCTCCCTTTTATCCTGTTTCTGAGCATTGAATAAATCAATCTGTAGTTTTGGAGAGGAGACAGCATTCTCTGTAAAGTGGGAAGAGGAGAGAGAAGCACTTAAAGCCTTCTGAAAAAGAAGTCCACTGCTCTCATACTGCAGTGCCATTCTAGGTGGCTATCAGCAGTGATTAAAGCAAGTGGACTTCCTCCTTGGTTCTTCTGTGTTCCTATCTCCCTCACCAAATGTGTGCTATGTCTGGTGACGAGAGTCAGCACACTGCTGTCTTGTCCTCCTTCGGGATTAAACATCCTTGAGCGGGGAGTGGAACAGGCCTCATTTTGCTTTCAGTTGTATAGCAGCCATGCTGTGATTGAAGAGGTTTATTTTCCACGTCATTCCCTTGGCTAATTTTGCTGTTATGATGTTCTTTTGGAGTTGCCAAACTGTTGCTGTACTTCTCTACTGTATCCCTCAGAACTTGCTGTCACACACATGGTTGACTCAAGAGCACCAACCCAGTGAGACTGGGGTGAGGTTAAAGCAGAGGGATGCATATGGGAAAGGTGGAAGCAATGAAGGCTTGCAGGTAGCCAGTACAGGGGAAAGGAGGAGCTGCAATATTTTTAAGGAGTGACAGTTGTTCTTATGATCCCTGGGGAGGAAAGAGGCAGGGAGGTGCTGAGTCTCATACAGATGTGAGAATAAATGCCCAGAGCTGCTGGCCCTGTGGATAACCAGCACAAGTGAGTGGGAGGTGGGAGGAAATTCACCCTGTCTTTGTGCAAATTATCTACAGTGCTTAAATACACAAGAAAAAAAAAAAAGTAGCATATGCTTTTTCCTCTTTGTGTTTTTGATACCTACCTCGAAGGAATAAAGCGTTGGTCTGAGTGCAACGTCAACTGTTGTCATGAAAACCTTTTTGTATGTACCCACCTTGACAGATCCGTTTAATGTGCTACGTGGTGAAGTATGTTGCTCTTGCTGTCACAGAGGGATAATCAAGAAGGGGTTTATTTATAAAATGATAAAGCTGCAGAAGTGATTCTGCTTTAGGTCACAAATGAGGTTTGAACAACGGGCAGAGACACTCTTGGGTGAAACTGTCCTGGCAGGCATGTGGCTGAGTGCATGAATGTCTTGCTGTGTCTTTAACTCTCCTGTTTCCCCGTTGCTCAGTCTTACTTCTTTTGTTCTGTTTTTCCTCAAGCAGGACCCATTCTTTTTATTTTTCTGTAAAGTTACTGACTCACCTATGGGAACTCTAAAACAACCAATTCATTCCCTTCCTAGCGCTTTGTAAGAATATTTTTGAATTAAGCTTATGATCTTCTGTGGGCAAGTGAGCTGTTTGCTGAATTCTGGATTTGCTTAAATGCTGTGCATGCTACTAAAATGTCCTTCAAGCTTTTTCTGCTGTGACTGGATGGGAAAATGCGGGATTTTTCTGCTTTGGGCAGCTTCAGATCTAGGAACTTATATATAACCCTCTGCTTTTCTTATTGGTGCCATGGCAGTGGTGTCTTCTCTTCCTGCTGCATCAGGCTGCAGAGGCTCCCTCTCGTAGCTGCCAGCTGCAGCACGTGTAGCAGCTCCTTGCTGCTTGCCTGCATCCCAAGGATGTTTGGGAGAAGGGGCTGTGGGCTGTGGCTTGTTGTGGCAGGAGCGCTGCAGGTTGGGCACCTCACCTTGGCTCTGAGGGGCTGAATACATCAGGGTTTGCCTGCTCTCTGGCTTGTGCACGGTCTGTTTGTTCTAGTTCCATGCGACCAAGCTGAAAGTTCAGGTTGGGCATTTAAGATCATTTTATTGGAAATTATCTTTGTCAAGTAGGTGTGTTAATTGTGATAAAGGTTTTCCCAAAGCTTGGAGTGATGGGGAAACACCAAGCTTTCCGAACAAAACAAAAGGGTGTTAGGGCCCCTTTTTGGAATTTTGTTAGAGCACATCTGGTAAAAGACGTCTGTGTGTAAATTAAGGTCTTGCATTTCAAAAGGCCTTACAAGGATAATTTTAATTATTTTTGTTGGTTTTGACTGAAAAAAATAAAAATCCATATGAAGTCTAAATATGTGTAGTCTAAATAGGATCCTGGTGCACCCCTCAGATCCTTGCAGTCCCTGGAGATATCATGGTGATCTTCAGGGTTCATCTTTTTCCTTATGCCCTTGTTCTCAAGGTGAACAGGCACATTGCCCACCCCAGCACTGAAACTTTGCTCTTGTCTGGACAGATGAAGCTACATAGTGCATGGAACTGCATACGTCTTCTAAATTGCTCTTTGTTTTCAGACAAACATTGGACATCAGAAGTCAGCCCAGCTAACCTGAGTCAGCAGAATAATTACACATAAATTCCGTGTTTTGGTTTCTGCTGAGTCAAGGCCTCATAAGTGGCTCCATAGCTGCTAGAAGCTGTTGATGCTGTACTCAGTTCAGAGGAGACAGCAGCTGTGGCTCTGCATGTAACCATTTTGGAAGGTTAACAAAATGCATGATTCTTAGTTTTCTTTTTAAAAAAGCATAGAGTAACTAACTTAAAATATAATTTAATGTATATGTAAAATCTGGAGTGCATGTTGGCTTTATTTTCTGTGTTTCAGCTTGGCTATTAATGATTAACTGGACAGGTTCCCCTTCTGCCTGTAACGTGACTGGTTGGTTTCATTTTCAGGTTCTTCATGTGTGTGAGCTTTGTGAAAAATGCTTAAATCTAAGCAGACTTATGAAATTCATTATATGTAGCCTCCCAATAATATAACACATGTTAATGTGAAAACTGAGTTTTATCTCCAAGACATTTGTAGAAGTTTCTGCAGAGTGACCTTAACGTTCAGTAAAACATTTCATATTGTGTCCCCTTTACTTTTGAGTATGCAGCAGTTTTGGAGAGTATTCTTAATTTTAATGAAGTTGAGAGAGTAGAACATGATTATTAATTCACTGTAATACTGCCAGAAGTGCTTTCTCTTCCCCTCCTTTTTGTTAGCAAAGATGACCTGTTTGTGTTTTAGAGCCTTTGCAGCTGTTTTTGTGTTGTTATGCTCTGGTCTTTGAAACTGTAATATTGTTACACTCCTCTCAAGGGTGATTGTGCAAACCCCCTGACTTTTAACTGAAAAACATAAAGCTTCTTCAATGTCATTATAAGCAAAGAACATCTCAGTTCTTAAAGCAAATGCTGACCTTCCCATTCAGGTACTTTGTACTCTCTGTACGTGGCACTTGCCCTGTCTGGAGTGGCAATCTGGGGAGGGAGGACCCCTAGCCAGACCCTTTCCCCACCAGGAGATGGCCTTACTCCTTTAAATTGATCAAATGTGGCACGATGACCGAAGTGAGAGCCAGGACTCACTGTGGAGTCAGTATGATACAGCTCAGAAGGAGGGAGGCTAATGAGCAATTTATCCTGATCTGTTGCCCACAGAAAATCCTGTGTGGATGAGGCCATGGTGCCTGTGGGGTTTTGGGATGGTTTTTACCTCCCCCACCCTCCAAGCTTATAATGTAAGCCCCACATTATAAAATTCAGTGAAGACACATTGCAAAATCAGTGACCAGAGATACTTCCTTGATTTCATTCCTTGAGTTCTGAATGCCTCTTGATAGTTCCTCTCTTTTTGACAGAAGGCCACGTTTATTGCAAAACTTTATATATAATTTTTTTAATTAAAATACACATATCATGGTTAATCTTTTTGATGTTCTTCTGTGTTGCATCAGCAATTAGTTTTTCATTTAATTAACAATATATTAAATTGCAGTAGAGAACATCAAAAAGCACTGTGGTTGCAACGCAGCACCCACCTAAAGTTTTGCAAGTTTGAGTTCCCTCTTCTCTGCAAGGGGATGAGCTTTGTGCTACTTCTTCAGCTTGACCAGAGTTTGACAGTTGTCCGCATTCTGCACTTGCTCTGAGGCACGAGTTAACATGTTCTCACCTAGGAATCTGCAAGCTAAACAAAGTTCCTAAACAGGTTTAAATCTCTTAAAATAAAACTGTATGGTAAATAACTGGGAGTTTAATTTGCAACAGCCCATCAGGAAGCAAAGCTAATGTTTTTATCAGCGACGGAAGAAGTTAAAATAGTCTAGTCCAAACTGCTCGCTCTCTTGTCTTGGCACTGATGATAATGTCTAAACTGTAGGAATGCTGGAATACCAGTTTTGACTTTTTTTATTTTCCTTTCTGTGTCAATTTGTGTCCTGCAATTTCTCACCATGTGCACCTGCCTGACAGCTGAGGCTCTGGGTAAGTCTGTGCCATGCTGTAACCCTGGTGGCTGGTTTATTGTAGCCCTTGCTGTGGCCTCTTTATGGTGTCTGGTCTCCACTAACTGCCTAGACTTTAATTTCTAACGAAACTAAAATATCGCCTAATCTTAATGAACAAACCATCTTTTGATTTATTTTCTTTTGGCATCTAATTGGAACACTGTAAAAGAAGAAAATCAGTATCTGGTTTATTTTAGAAAGGGATTAACAGAGACTGATAAATCATGTGACAGTTGGGAGAGAAGTTAAATGGAATAGACTCGTCATCAAGGTGATGTTCAAATAATTGAATATCTTATTGTTAATATGACTTTTAAAGTCTAGAGCTTAAAGTCCTTATTGTTGTTCTTTGTAAACATGTGATCCAAGTCCCCCCTTTTTTTCTGAAAGTCGCATGCATCTTTCTTAACTGATAGATAAGAAATCACTATATTTAACTTCATGCGGGGAAGGGGTGGAAATCAGCATCGCAATTGTCTCCTCTTCTGCTGCCTAATCACATCTCAAATCTGTTTTAATTGGAGTGTTGTTTCAGTTGTATTGCAAATTTTAAGTAGCTGCCTTTGAGATCTTGTGCATGAAACCCGGTGTATCTGAATTTGAGAGAAATAATCATACTTCCACTTGTAGGTGTAATGATGTAGGCATTGCCCTTTGGAGAAGCCTGGATTGATTAGGTCGGGAGACTCTCAATGGACTCACCTCAGCAGGCCTCCTGAGCTGGGCACTGTGATGGCTGTTGCTTGTCCCCTTTTTTGAAACCACACTTCTTGTTTTTCCCGGTTTGTAATTCAGTGTGGAAGTTTCCTTTGGTAACTTGGAACTTGTCCTTCAAGGGACAGCTTAGCCCTTTTGAATGCTAGCAGCTGATTCAGGTCTCCAGTAGCCATCTGAAAGACTCAGAATTGGTTGCTGAGATCTGAATTTAAGCCAGCCAAAGAGGTTTTCCACCTTCCGGTAAACAGTGGCAGAATTCTTCTGTTCTTAGCCTAGATGCATATTAGTTAATTTATTGGCTCTGCTGTGCAGGACTTAGAGGGGCTGTTCATCCTGATAGCTGAAGCAGGTGTAGTTTTGTAAAGAAGGTGATCTGGGAATGAGTGACTTGGAGTGTACTTTGGTTTGTGCAAGTAGAGGTGTACTCAGCATTGGCCCATACACTGTAAATTCTGCCACTCTGTAAAGTATCCATTATTGAATATTCAAGTTCTGTGCAGACACCTAAAAAAGTGCAAGGGAACACTCCTTAAGTAAGAATGTGGAAAATAATTTCACCAGTATTTGCTGCAGTACTTTGTCAATAACAGCGTTAACTTAAGCGGCCAGACTTGCACTGAGAGCATTTAAAAATCCTTGTTCTTCTTTGCTGTTGCTGACAGCTTTCTAGTTTAAGTTGTTTTATAAAAGATAGGCACGAAATTGTGTTGAAAATTAGATTTACCTTTTTCCTTCTCCCTAATATGTTTCCTTTACTAAAGTTCTTTGCGAACAATGGTTATTTAAGAAGCTGCATGAGGCTTTCAGCCAGGATTCACACAGAATGCTGTAAAACTGAGGTTTTAATGCATGTTGGTCCTTTAAAGCCCTTGCACATCATAGTAATGATGTGAAGCACCTGCTCTCAAATATTAAGACTGTCCTTGGACTAGCAGTGGATTCATGTTAATATTGATGAGAAGCAGTTCAGCTCTCTGCAGTTCATTAGTTCATTGCCTGTGTCGATCTGCAAGTCCCCAGGCTGTTGGAGCATGGTGCTGTTGGAGAAGTCAGTCCACAACTCCAGTCTCTCATTTCTTCTCCTCTCTGCAACATCAAAGCTCCACTTTGAGACAGGCTGGATTTGAATCTCTCCTCGGTTTGCAGATTGTTGTCTTGTTCTTCCAACTGTAACTGAATGTGCTCTGCAGAACCATCCCTACATCACATTCATGTCTGGGTGGCTGCAGGCCAGAGCCTTGTGACTGCATTTGATGCTTCTGGCCATTGCTAATGCTGACTGCTTTGGTGGGTCATTCAAGCCTGTCTGCAGCTGGGGTAGGAGTGTCCTCCCAGATGGACTTTTACAGCTGCTCCATGGTGAGACTGTTCTGGAACTGTTTTATGTCATTATGATAGTAGTTGTGTTTGCTTGGAAACATTTCCAAACGGGTAACATAAAATGGGGAGAATGTGGGCTGGAGAGAATAGCTAATTGCTGGTGTTCCTTATGGTTGTAAACCTCATGTCCGCAGCAAAAATAGTATAATCAGTTGTCAGGGGTGCTATAGACAAGTGACCTTCCCCTCATAATTCAAACTGGAAAAGAACTGCATCACTCTCCAGTGGTCAGTATTCTCTTCTGAGATAAGCAGTAGAGTCAAACTAGCAGAGACCCAAAGTGGGTGAGGATCAGAGGTGATCAGCAGTTGGCCCTCACATCCTTGGTGTTCTCTGGGTGTAGGAGTACTGTTGAGGGACTGTGCTCTGCTCTGCTTAGTGAAGTATAGTGGTTAAATTGGGCAAACATCTCATCCCTCAAATTCCCAAGCTGTCTGAATGCAGTGGGAGGTGATTCAGGGAGTGCGAAGAGTTATGCAAAATTGTCATCTGCATTATAGAGCTTTCAAAGTATGTTAATAAAGGTTTCCTGCTCCTATGAGTTGCAAGGAGACATCAAGAGAGAGCTATATTCATGCTGTGTAGACATCTGACTTTAGAGACTCACCTGAATGATTCACTGAAGCTTGTTTCCTGCTCCTAATTATACCCTGGACAGCTTTTGTGTTTTCCCTGGCTACACAGGGGCCCAAGAACCATAGTATACAAACAGGCCCGTGAAAGTAGTGGTGAGGAGATGGTATGTCTGTTAATGTCCTGACTCACTGAAAAGAATAAAATGGAAACTTCATAGAATCTTATCTTAGAATCATAGCATGGTTTGGGTTGGAAGGGACCTTAAAGATCATCAAGTTCCAACCCCCCTGCCACGTGCAGGGACACCTCCCACCAGACCAGCTTACTCAAAGCCCCATGCAAACTGGCCTTGAACACTTCCAAGGATGAAGCAACCACAGCTTCTCTGGACAGCCTCTTCCAGTGTCTCACCACCCTCACAGAGAAGAATTTCTTCCTTATACCTAATGTAAATCTACCCTCTTTCAGCTTAAAGCCATTACTCCTTGTCCTGTCACTACATGGGATCCATACTTCACAGAGGTACAGAGGTTGCTGGAGAGCGATGCAGTTTTACACACGTGTTTGCCAGAGGGTTAAAATACATGGCTTGAATGTTATCCGGATGACTTTGTTGAACTGAGTGAATTACACGGCTGTAAATGAGGTTTATTTTTGCCCTATGTTTTGTGTGCTTTTATTGCACTGGTCCAAGATGTGGTGCTTTGTGAGGTCTACATAAATTACCAAAATTCACTGTAATTGAGCCCATTTTATCAATGGACTACAGTTGCTTTTCTAAGCGTGTGTCTTCTCATGGTGCAGGTGAATGCATTTAACAGATTCACTGCATTAAACGCATTATCACATGGAGGAGCAGCTGAATGTTTGCAGCACTTCTCCAGAGCTGAACTAACAAGTATTTGATTTAGTTTGCAGCTAATATATTTTGCATTTTGTACACCCACAGTAGTGAGCCAGTATCTAGTTGTCAACAGCAGGACATTGTTTCACCTGTTTCCAGGTAGCTCTCAAAATAGGGAGTCTGAGCAATAATAGCACTCCTAGTTTCATAGGGAAAAAACATCTCCAGTGATGCATAAAGTGTATAATCGCTGCATCTGTTAGCAAAGAAGACTATGGGGAAGGGCCTGAAGTGTACAGAACTGTCTTCAAGCAGAAGGGCCCAGTTTGTCTCCTAAGGATGATAGATGAGAAGGCACAGGACCTTCAGGGAGTTATCCAGAACTCTTCTACAGCTTGTTTCTGGCAGACGCTAATTTTGAGAGAGGAAGCAGGTGACTGCAGCTTCAGCTTCTGTTATTGTTATTTACTTTCAAAACAGTTTTATGAGCACATTACACCAGTCAGCCTGATCTACATGATCAGCCTCTGGCTGTTCCTGCTGGCAGTTTGGTACCCAGGTACCTTGGCAGTCACCAGTGTTGTTGATTCTTTGGGGATCTATTGCAGAGCTCTGCTTGTGGGTATCTGTGTAGTTTTATCTGGACTATGTCTAACTCTGTACAGAGGAGATTTGGATATATCCAGGCTG
Organism: Megaceryle maxima; assembly: GCA_024605025.1. NCBI lineage: Eukaryota > Metazoa > Chordata > Aves > Coraciiformes > Cerylidae > Megaceryle > Megaceryle maxima. The sequence continues at coordinate 48,015 of JANHGN010024645.1, forward strand.
TAATGCCACTAAGCCAGTGTGATTATCTTTGATTCCATTGCTGCTCTCTTTCCTGTGGCTCTGGCCGTGTATTGGTGCAGGGGAGCTGACAATTTCACCTCACTCTGGAGTACTGAAAGAATACATATGATAGTAAGGCAAAAGTTTTCCTTTCACCTTGAGTCATCTGCATTGTGCACTGTGCACATAAAGAGACTTTTCTTCCTCTTTCTCATAGTGTTACATCCTCTGTGCAGAAACATTATGGTCCATGAAAATTGATTTGGGGTAAGCTGCTTGTAACTCACCCACCATTTTTAAATGTTACCTTCCTGACAGTTAGCAGCAGTGGCTTGGATATGTACCTGGATACTTAAGTTTGCATGTGGTGGTGTTTCTGGGAGACAAATTCACACTACTGAAGTTCTTTAAAATACTTAGGGGTTTAAGCTGCATGAAAACATCTTACAACTGCACCTTGCAATTACTGGCTCAGTAATACTATGGCTAAGCAGCAGCTCTTCATTCCTAGAGGAATAAATTTTTGGAATGATGGAGAGTAAATGGTGCAGAATAAGGTACTTAACTGTCACAGAGAATTTTGGTATTGTAAATTGACTATAATTAACACAGTAATTAATCCAGTGTTTGATTGCAAAACACTGGATTTTTTTTTTTATTTCCATAGACAAATACTGGACAGTAATATGTATTTGAGATGTTGATAGGGTTTTTTTTTTTAATTTTGGACTTTGAAACAAAGAAAACTGCTTCAGCACTCGCTTGTGCAAAGTACTTGAACCCAGGGGTCCAATGACTTGTTCTTAATACCTTCTCATATAGGAGATTCATTCAGTCATTTAGGGACTCCACAAAGCTGTCATTAGGACCTTGCTAAGCACAAAAGTAGGAAGGAAGAGGAATATACCTGAGGTTAGTGATTAATACTCTCACAGTTAGTAAGATGTTGATTTTCAGCAGGGATGATGTAAAGGGTTTCTACAGCTAACACTTTGAGAAAGTCCTTACATGAAATGTTGTCTGGCTTGCTGAAAACTTCTGAATTGAGCTGGATTTCTATTCTGTGCAAAAGGGGAAAAAATAAATGTTATTAAATGCTTGATTAAATTGGGAAAAAAAAACTTGTCCTAATTTGAAAGCAAAAATGCTGGTTGAGACTTGAATTGAAAAAGCACAAGATCTTCCTCTGTGGAGATCCATGGTTTTGACAAAATGTACTCTTGGTTGTTTCCTGCATACAGGACGGGGTGATATTCAGCCCCAGTTGGATAGTGCTTTACAAGATGTCAATGATAAGTACCTGCTGCTTGAAGAAACTGAGAAGCAAGCTGTCAGAAAAGCTCTGATCGAGGAACGTGGTCGATTCTGTACTTTCATCTCAATGCTGCGGCCCGTGATAGTAAGAGCTCTGTGTTTTAAGTCGGTACAACTCACAAATTAGATAAATGTCCAAAAGCCTTTAAAAGAAGTAGCTCATTTTGTTTTAGGAATGAATTTCTAGAGCCAAAATTCAACCTGCACCTCTGCCTAGGAAGTGGTGAGAGTTTGGAACTTTCTTGTAAGCATTCAGAGTAACTCTGTGACCAAAGACACCAAATACTTTCAAGATGACTAATGGGAAAACAATGGGCAAAAAGATTTAAGTGGGCTTGAGTTCCCTGTGCATGCCAACCTGAGACATTGCTAATGCAGTTTTTTCCATTGCTTTTTTTATTAATATTGTTTTTTAATATAAATCTTCCTTACTCCTACTCCAGTAGCTAGGACTGATAAATGTTTCAGGACCTTCCCTGTGTATATAATGACATTATCTGACAGATTGCAGGCTCCTTCCATGCAGTTCTCTGTCAGCTCTTTTCCTCCTACATGACAGCTTTTTCAGTTCATTGAAAAGGTTTGAGCGTGTTTTCATCATCTTGGGTTGTCTGAAGCCTGTTGATGAATCGTTTATGCCTTTGCGCAAGCATGATGCATTTCTGAAGGGTCTCCATCCTGCTGGAAAATGTTCCCAATGCCTGCTTACAAAGAGCATCAGTCTCAACAGAAAACCATGATTAGAGAGGTAGGGAGGTGAGAAGAGTTAAATCTTCTCCAAATTCAGCAAAAGTTACACTTTTCCCAAAAATGTCACCAAAAAATTTATCTCATTGGTGAGAGAAAAGATTTCTGGCCCTCAGAACTCAAAGCAATGTTAAAGTAATTACAGAACTCTAAATTAAGATCTTTCAACCCTCTGCCCATTAAGCAATCACTTCTTATGAAAGAGCAGCTATACTAATCATTACCACAGCCATCAGAAAAACAAAAAAAGAAAAAGCTTGTACATTGTGTTATAGGTGTAATTAACATTGCTCTTTTGTCTTTTCAGGAAGAAGAAATATCAATGCTAGGAGAAATAACCCACTTACAAACCATATCTGATGACCTGAAAAGTCTCACCATGGATCCACACAAATTGCCATCTTCAAGTGAACAGGTTAGCTCTTGTTATTTGGAAAACATTTTTATTTGTAGCATATACTGCTTTTCTTTTTGTGTTATATCGAATATTGAGTACTAGCATTTAGTGACTTACTGTTTTGTTTTATAGATGAGTCACTGCAGCAAGGTCATTTTAACAAAAGCAATATTTTTAAAATTATTTTTAAGTACCAACTGAGTGCTTCCAAGGTATTTGGTGACACCAGTGTGAAATGCTAACAGCAACACTTAGAAGTATATGAAAATGCCCAATTTCTGCTGAAAGTACATGAGGAATGACTGCCACCTCCTCACCCTACATTTTAACATCCCTGTCTTTATATGGTTGCAAGATTGCTGGGATTAGCTAGCTTGATGGAGTCAAGCATTTGAGCACTTTTCTCTGCCGTCCTTAAAATGCATAGGAGAATGTGTATCATTAAATGACTCCAGATAGGATCTTTTTCTCCAGACCTGCTGTGTGAACTCAGTTTTCTTGTCATACCTTAATCACCTTATCACTGACCTAGAAGAGCAAAGGAGGGAAGCTCTGCTGCAGTTGAATATTAGGTCTTCAATTATTTATTTTTAAATGCAACAGTTTTTAAACTCTCATGCCCTAATAGGGTTTGGGTTTTTTTTTTTAAGAAATAGAAAACACCAAAAAGTCCCACAAAACCAAAACAGCTTACAGCATGCATAAAATAAATCTCCAGCTCACTTTTTAATGATTTTTCCATTCAAATCTGAACTTTCCTCCTGTGATAGCAGCCTTAGTATTGAAGTATGGTAGTTCTGGAAAACCAAGGATGAAGCTGACTCTTCTGTGTAATAGGCACAGTGTGTAATTCTGGAAGAGAACTGAGACAAGGTCAATTGGTACTGAAAGTTTAGAGTGGTGGCAAATGTTGCATGACAAGCAGATGCTTTCTGTTAGTAGAGGAAAAAAAAGAAAATCCACATCCTTGATGCTATTGATTATCTTTCATCAGGTAATTTTAGATTTGAAAGGTTCTGATTACAGCTGGTCTTATCAGACTCCTCCATCCTCTCCCAGTACTACCATGTCCAGAAAATCTAGTGTTTGCAGGTAAGTAGAATGGTAATATTTAATTTTAACCTATTTGGGGGCAAAGGGAGGCAAGTTCAGACTGTGGTATGGATTTGTATGCATACTTAAACAAGTCTTAATGAAATCAATCCCTCATGGTCTTTATCCATTTAAGTGTGTGACTGGGAGTATTAAAAAGGATGGGCATGACTGAACAATTGTTGAACTCAGGCCAACTTGAAGATGCTTTTGATTCAGTTCTCTTGAATCTATTTCAGATCAAAGAGCAGACTGTACTGATCTAAGCTCTGAGATTGTTCATTCATAATTTCCTTTTCTGTTTTTCATGTGATGACTTTTTAGATTATTCTAAGTAGCTGTTACTAATCAGTAAGTTAAACTGTTTGAAAAGGAAAAAACATCCTTGGCAATTGCCCTATCAGTCTGGTAGATGGAAATGCTTTTTTTTGATAGAAGTTTTTTTGACTGTTTAATGCTGTCTAATGCTGTCTTGAAATATGTTGAAACACTGGATTCTGTCTATGCTTTCTCCATAAAAACTGTTTTCTCTCATGAAACAGTTTATTAGCATGTTGCCCCCATAACCCTGGTGTCTACATTTGCTCTTTCCTTTTACTGAAAAGGAAGATATCGTGTTGTGTATTCTGCTCAACACCTTTCTAGCTGCTCTCGAATGATTACTTTTTAGTTTGCTTTATGAATAATGTACTACAGGTTCCCTGTGTATCTGCAAAGTTACCTAAAGCATGTCAGAGCAAGTGAACATGACTTCTACGTACCTACTTGTCTCTGCATGCAGATATATATAAAAAAAACTTCAATACTTTTATATATATATGTGAAAACATGCATATTTAGAGCATTGAGCACAGGCCTGAAGATGCAATATCCTGAAGCTATAAAAGAAAATGGCAAAAAACACCCCAAACAAAACCCATCATCTGTTCATAATCAACCTTATCTTTTTGCCTGGTAAATCCTGTATGACAACAGACTCTTGTGTGTGGGTAAAGTAAGGCAGAGCTTCTCTTCCCCTGCTCCGAGCTGACTTGCACATTTTGTGTGTTACATGGAATTTGTGAGCAGGAGGTGCAGTCCTCACCTATGTATCCTTTTGATCCATCCCTTCAGCTAGTCAGTGGGCTGGTGCCAACAAAGGTAGGAAACTGCCTTCAGATTGATGCATCCTGCTAGTCCTGCTCAGCCACCCCAGCAGGAAATTTCAAAGGCTTCCCACATTGTGGCTGGTGTGTCACTGCTGTCATTCACAGATACTGGAAATGAAAAATCAATCTCTTTGCAAATTCAAGTATTTTTTTCATGGATATCAATTTGAGTTATTTAATCCTCTGATCATCTTTCTTATTAACTGAAGCTACATACCCAGAGGCTTGACTTGCCAACACATGGCTTTTTTTCTGGTAGAAATCCCTTGTGATTGAAGCTTGTCTGTGGTACTCTGAAGCACAGGGTTTTGGTGGTGCTTTCAAAAGTCTTGCGTGTTGGCCTGCTGACTGACTGCAAGAGCATGCTTGGAGGCAGATGTTCAGATGAACTGTGATACCTCTCAGCACCCTGCTAGAGAACCCATTGAAAATTTGAGCCATGGTGCAAGAGCAACAAGGTGTAAGTCAGGAACAGGAGGCAGCTGTCAGCAGACACTTTTTGTGCAAGTGCTGTGCAGGTGGGAGAGAGGGCGTAGCGCGATCCCTTTGTCCCTAACCGGACTTTGAGTGGTTACAGAATTCGATTATTTGAGTGAAATTCAAGGTAAAATGCCATTTTCTCTCTGGTCACAAGGGATACTGCAGCTGCTTACAGTTCTTTATTGATATATATGTGCATATATATATATTTAATTTGTCAACATTTTTTCTTTTCCGGTTTATGCTGCCTGTTGCTAGAGACATGTGGAATGTTAATTGTACTGTATATGGGTCTCTCCCCACCCCACCCTTGTGTCTTTTCCTTTCCCCTTTCCTTTCTTTGTTCCTTTTGTCTCACACAGCAGTCTGAACAGCGTTAACAGTAGTGATTCCCGGTCCAGTGGCTCGCACTCGCACTCACCTAGTTCACACTATCGCTATCGCAGCTCCAATCTGCCTCAGCAGGCACCCATGAGGCTGTCCAGTGTGTCCTCCCATGATTCTGGATTCATGTCCCAGGATGCTTTCCAGTCCAAATCGCCATCCCCCATGCCACCAGAAGCACCTAACCAGGTATGTTGCAAGCATGAGAACAAAAACCTGAGCGTGAGCTGGACTCTCTAACTTGGCTCACCTTTTACAAAAATGATCTGGTGTGGTTTTGGGGTACCTTGGAGTCAAATTAAACACTGAGGGTGAGGGTTGTCTCACTGCACTTCATCCATCTAAAAGCTGGGGCTCTAGCTGGAGTTATTTATGCTGCTTTTGCAGTTAGCACTGAAGAAAGAGATGAGTCAGTCTTCGGGAATTTGGTTTTCGCTCTGGTCCTGGAGGGAGCCTAGCTGCCTAACTTTCAGATACATACAGACGAGAAATAGCAAGAAGTCCCACCTTACAGGAGGAAATAAAACTCACTTTACCCACTGCAGTTAATATCCTGCACAGATTGCAAGCTGTTAATATCTGGTGGCTGCTTACTGCTTAATGGACAAATACAGGTGCCAGAACAGCCTTCTGATAGACAGCCTTTGTATTGATGCTGGTGGCTTTGGAATCAGAGGCACAACTTTTATTCCTCCCTTGCAAAGGGCCTTGGAAGACACAAAATTCCATTAGCAGTATCATGAAATGAGTTTTGCCTTTTTTTTTTTTTTTGAAATCCCTTTCTGTGGATAGCTTGCTGCTTTTGACTCTTAGTTGAGTACCTTCCAGAAATAAGGTTTCTGCATGAAAATGAGAGATATTTTTAATACTTTATGAAACTCATAAAAACTGAATGCTTGTATAGTTATACAAGATAATGTCCTGAACCTGGTCAAACTAAGAGGATTTCACTATAAATAAAGCAAAACTTCTCCGAAGCATTTTTTGGTCTGCAGAAGGAAGGTGCTGCTCTATTTGTTCATGGCATCATTCCTGTAAAAACTAGCTGGCCACCTGCAGGCAGAGGTTTGAATGCCTCTGTTGCATGTATCTTCCAGCACCTGAATTCTCTTTTCTACTTTGATTTTGGTTTTTTCACAAATCACACAGCAACTACAGTACTTTTTAAACAAGGCTGAACTGCCATCTCCCATTAGAAATCCCATTGTAAATCTTAGTTACAAATTGAAGTGGACTTAATATCCTGTTGCTGAGTACCACTCATTTTTAATACCCCCTGAGGTCTCTGGAGAGGATTGTCCTTTAGTTTAAGAAATGTAGTTGCACTCCTTTTCCTGTGCTGGGAAATAAACAGTTTTGTGGACGTGGTTGGGGAGTAGATGTTTTTAATCCTCAGTCAGCAAGCAGCCAACAATTCCAGTGTTAGCAGTTACCAAGTGCCACCTGCACACTTAAGCTACTCCCAGGCCAGTTTGACAGCACACTGACCCTTACCTTTAGCAGAACATTTAGTAAGTAGCTCCCTTAGTGAAATTTGTAGGTTATCACCAAAACAACCCTGGTTCATTTAGGCTTGGAATATGTTCTCAAGGGAAGCTCAACAGGTTTTTTTTAATACATTTACCTCTTTCATTTTAATAGAAATGCTTTCCTTTCAAATTAATACATCTTCTGCACTGTCCCCAGTCAGGAGACATCAGCATTTTTTTATAGATGACATGACGAGGAACTTTGTGCACACTAATAAAATGAATGTTTTGTTTAGATTGGCTATGGCTAACCAAAGTGAAATGCAAAAAAGTAAATGAGCAATAATAAAGTAAACTGGAATAGTAACAAGGTAAGGAAGCTGGCTTTTAAGATACATGCATCAGTTATACGTGCTAGCATCATCTTTGGTTTCCATGGTATCCACTGCACCGGCATAGAAGGGCAGCAATCTACATGATGATGCTTTGTTTGCAGATGAGGATGTAACTTTGCAATTGCCCTTAGCATGGAAAAAGCCCAATACCTCTCTTTGTAAGTTCCCCTGTTCAGCAGGGGAGAGAACTTAGTCCGGTATCAGCTGGCACACAACCCTGAAAGTTGATGGGAGTCACGCTGTTTTACACCAGCTAAGTTCATACACATTCACTTCATTTTAGAAACTGTCCATAAAGTTGCAGACTGATCCAAGCACCACTTGAGCTATTTGTGAGCTGTAGAAGGCTGCAGCAGTGTGGCATTGACTTGACAAGTGTAGTGTGTTGGTATAACAAATAGGTACGTGCTCTGTATGTCTCTAGTTCTGTATACCTTTACACAGAGGAAAAGGTAACAGATCATTGCCTGGCCGCTTCATCTTTGCTTAAGTGTCTTGCTTTGTATGTTCAGCACTAAGTAAATTGTGCGTGTTGTGCTGACAGATAATTGTGATTGTGAGCTTACCGAGAAGCTGTTCAGTTTACAGCGTTACCTCGTGTTGTGTGTCTCTAACCAACTGACAGATCTTCCTTGTGGTATTGTGCTTTTGAGGCTCAGTGGTGGGTGGGGAGGAGCAGTGAAATCAGCTGCTGTTTCTAAAACACTGATGTCATCGTTTCGAGTAGTGACATTGAGAAAGCAGAAAAGCAAGCTCTGAAATCAACAAGGGGGGTTAAAAGCTGTACACTTTACGCAGGTGGACACTGCTGATGTTTGTGAGCTACGTGCTGTGGCAGCTACTGGGGCAACAAAACCCATTTTCTTTTAATAATTAATTAAAGAAAATAGGTAGAAGGGGGCTACAAAAAGTCCTGTATTATGGGGCTATTTGAAGCTTTTATACTCTAACCTACTTTTTAGACAAAAAAGTGTCACTGAAAATGAAATTGAATTTATTCAAAATCACAGATGACGGGGGGGGGG
>JANHGN010024645.1:56472-68810 GCA_024605025.1 Megaceryle maxima
GGGGGGCGGGGGGGGGTGGCAGGAAGTCTCAAAACAAGGAGTAAGTAGAGATTTGAAGAACATTCAGACTATGCCAGAGGAGGGATGGCTGGGAAAGTGAAGACTGCTTTTTAGCCTATAGTTGCTGAGTAGTAAGTCTTACAGTTATCATGCTCTGCATAGAAGATAGGAAAAAGAGAATTATAAAGCTAGACTCTGCCCTTACACTGGTTTAGTACCATCTCTTTTCTGCAGCATTGCTGTTTACATCACTGGGAATAAAAGTGTTAGCTTGTAACAGAGAGCTGTACCTGTGGAAAGGTCACTGTAAAATGCTTTAATCTTAATTAAGCAAGTGCATTTAAGTATAGCTGAACAGCTGGAAGAGCATCTTAGCTCTGTTTCTGGAGCAGAACAATTTCTCTGAATGACAGATTTGAGGCCAGTCCTGGCCAGCGTTGCCCATGGCATGTACTGACACCAGGTCAAGCTCTTCTGACAGATCTGCTGCTGGGAGCACAGAGTAGCTCTTGGATGAACAATGAACATGGCTGGTATTGCTAAACCCACACATTGCCCTATGTAGTAGACAAAATGAGGTCTGTGAGAGGATCTGCAATTAAATATATGGTAGTAGTAGAGATCTCTTTGATTTAGGTGGATAATAATAGAAGGATCACTAGACTTGCAGTGAACATGCATGTGGGAATCAATTATACAGCTGGATTTTAGAGGCTGCATATGACTTTATGGGGATGAAAGCAAAGGGAGAGAAAAAAGCAGATATATAGAGAAAAACTGTTGATGTGCTGTCAAACAGCAAAGGACTGTCTTTATTGTTAGAATATTCTGGAAATTGCTTTCCCTAAACAGTGAAGTAGAGGGAAATGTGAACTTGCTTCTGCACGTACAGATTAGCAAGCTGGAAAGATTCTGCTTTTGAGGAGACTCCATTGCTTGAAATAGCTTGAGACTAGAATAGGGGAAATAGATTGTTACAACTGTGCAGTTTTCCATGTAAATGAAGAATTGCTCCCAAATCAGACCTTAAAAAAAAACAAACAAACAAAAAAAACCCCACCCAAAATCCAAACAAACAAAAAACTGAAATACATCTGTAAATTATCACTAGGGTTTTTTATTTATTTATTTTTCCTCCTAACATCCTTTTATAGGTTAACTTTCCCAACAGTTTGTCCCTGACTAGAAAAGAGTAGCCCCTGGACACATTCCTGGAAGTGAGGCAAATTGAGGAGGTGACCTTAAGTCACTAACCAAAGCTTTTTGCAAGGTAACTGAGGTGTCTTCCACGGGCTGTAGAGGGACACTAGACCAAGCTCTTCATTCAGATTTGGTCTACTTGGAAACCCTTGCCCAGGAGGCTCTGTCTAGTAGTTGAGGAATGGAAAGTGTTAAGAAAGCAATACTATACTTGAATGGAAAACATAGCAAACAGAGGATGCAAGTAATGCAAGATAGCCACAGCCCTTTTGATAGGTTAGTAGGACAACAGATGGAAAATATAATATCAGTAGCCCAAAATACAGCTTTTTCCTTCTTTTATATCCTTGCTGGAATTCATACATATCACACCGAGCAGTGGGGCACTAGTCAAGATCAAGGCACTATCCAAGAAACCAAGACACCAAGCCACATATCTATAATGTACATTTCAGGAACTGGTTGTTGCTGTGCAGAGCACAATTTTTGGTTTCTGCTGATACTGTTCACTTTAAGCTTTTTATCAGAAGAGATGTTTTGAGAGCAGAGCAGAACTACCATTATTGCAGCTGTGGGGAAAAAAAACAACCAATCAATCTCCTGGGGTTAAAATAGCTAAAATGAAAGAACTAATTTTAAAAATTATTCAAACTAAGCAATCATTTTAAAAAGCAATTGACTAAAATAAGTTGAAAAAATCCCGATAGAGAGATTTTTCACTCCATGGGGTGTAGAGTCAAAATTGGTCTGCCCAGTGTTTGCCTGTGCGTGTGCTCCCAGGAGCGCGTGTGCCGGTGGGTGTGCATCTAAAACAAGCACTCAAAAGTCTGTAGACTTTCTGCCCAAGCAGGAGCTGTGAAGTTTCTGTTTTCAGCTCCTCTTGTACTTTTTGCTAAGAAAAGAAGGGTGGTCTGTGCTTCTCACAGCTGGGTTCAACCATTCAAGAGTGTTTCTGTGTTCTTTGACCTGCTGCCATTTGAATTTTCTTTACAGTTCTCCTTCAGGAGTTCAGTATTCTTCTGCTTCCTTCTCCATCGTTTTCTCACTATTGTAATCCTTTTTTCAGAAAGACTAGAGGCCACCATTCCCTGTGCCATGCATGTTTCTCAAGACAATGAGACCCTGTTTCCTTATCACCACCTTTTACATTTCCTTCAACTACCAAGGTGTTTTCCCCATGTCCTCTTGGTTCATCCTTTGTCTAGCTTTGCCTGCTGGAAACAGCCATGCTGAGTCAGCAGGAAAGTCTTTTCTTTCATCTTTTTTTCACCTTGTAGACATTTTAATGCAAAAATAAGTTCACCACTTCAAATCTTTTTTCCCCCTACACCAAGTAAATTGAACAATTCTTTGCATCTTCAGAATTTGCATTTTTGGCCTTTTTCTATGTATGTGCTACATGCAGGTGTTGCTAATAAATGTCATTTATAACCCATTTCTACCATTACTTGACACCATCTCATGAAGTTTCTGGCTTGTAAACAGGAATAGTCTATCAAATGTAAACTCCCAAATTCTCTCTTGTCATCACTGGGCATTTACAGAAAACAAGGTGGCATGATAACCATATTTGGAACTCAGACCTTGCACTGTATGCCCTGCCATGTGCAGAGTATGAAGACCCAGGAGGGTCTTTCAGGCCCTAAGTATGAGGTTTCAGAAAATGTTTCCTGAAATTACATCTTTCTCTCTTGTTTTTTTGTTGGTTTGCTTTTGGGGTTTTTTTCCCTGGCTAAAGTGTAACACTGGTTGAAGTGTTCTCATGGAGCTTCTCAGTTTCTTTCGCTGAACTACCTGGATTGTCAGACAGAACTCTGGAGTTTTAGTGTAAATGCTGATTTTCTAGAATGTATTTTTCTCTAAGGATAGAAGAAATAGGCTCATCTCCATTTAGTGTACTGTAGTTATGTCTAATGACACAGTCAACTGCAGCTCTTGTTTATCAGTATGATTATATTTAGAGGGTTTTTTTCTCCTGTAAAAGGAGTTTCATTAAATCAAGTATGTGACAAGTTCCACAGAACGTCAAGCCATTGCATCATCAGGTACCCCACTGCATAATTCTCACTTCTTTCCTTAGCAGTCGCATGTAATTTGTTATAGCTTCTGATCTTATATTCACCTCAACTCTTACTGCACTTTGAACACGAGCCTTGTTAGCTGAGCTTACTTGTACCCTAAACACGCTTGACAGGTCACCCGCAGATCTGATCTCATGTCAGCATAAGAAGGGATACGTGCTATTCCTGTAAAATAATCCAGCACATCACAAGCTTTTTAACATTTTTTAACAGTCTTTGCAAAGTTTCACTTAAATCCACAATGTTCTAATGAGCTCAAGATGCTGAATACTGTATGGGCTTCCCAACAGCCCCTGTAGTCTTCACCAAAATCTTTATGGTGTTCTGTCTCAGGAGATCAACATCTCCTTTTACCTAGGCAATTAACTATACATTCCATGTATGTAGCTTCTGGTGAGCAGTGAGACAACTTCTGGGTGTTAACAGTAATTACTCCACTGTTGTGCCTCTTATCCAGCTATCTTTTTATTGCAAACTCACCCCAAGATCTCATTGAAGCTTAACTGATGAAATTCTATTTCACATGAGATTTCCCTTCTTCAAAATGTCACTCCTTGAAAGCTGAGGTTTTTCTATACAAATCTGATACAAAAGTGCATTCTCCCTGCTGTCATAAAACAAATTGCTGGGGATATCCTTAGATAGACTTGCTTCACAGGTCTTGGACTAGATGAATTAGTTTTCTGACAGTTGAGTAGATCTCCGTAGTGCCCTGACAACTTTGCCAGTATTCTTGGCCATTTCCAAGCACTCATTTGAACCTCCACGCAGACCCCTACTGAGGAGGATGCCACTTTCAAGGGAGAGATGTGTAAGGGCATTGCAGTTTGTAAAGTGGTCCACATGGCTACTCACCTTGGCTGGCCTGTAGGTTAACTAGATGCTGTCTTAAAACAACAAAGGTACATCCAGGCATGCGCTGAAAATGGAAAAAGGAAGTTCCTAGCTAAGAGCAAAATGTTTGAGGTGTTTTATGAATGCTCTCTATGTCCTGCATTTTCATTCACTTTCTATCCAAGCCCCTGATATTTTCTCTCTCTGCTGTTAAGAGAAAGCAGGTGGCAAGCACATGCCACCACTTACACACTCAGCAGGGTCCATGTCCCTTCATATTGGCTGCTGGGCAGAAAAGTTTTGAGTCAGAGTGGTTTTGAGGTATGCATACTACCCACAGAGGCACATGCATACAGCTTATGCGCTTTGGAAACCTCCGGTTTTGGTAAGTATCACTTCTTTCTCTGTTCCATAATATTTGAACTCAGATTGGCTTTTCACAAGCACTCTGCAGATCAGAATATCTGAGACCTTTTGAATGTAAGTGATGTTTGCTGCTCTGTTTTAAATCTGAACTTTGTGTCTTTGAAGTACTTATGATCTGCTTTTGTGTATAACTTAGTTGTCTCAGTATATTGCATGTTGGACAGTAGGTTCCCTCAGCTTCTTGTTCTGAGGCAGCTAACAGTACTGAGATGCTGAAATTGCAACGAGGAGTTGCGATCGCTGCCTCAATCCCCTCATTCTCAAGCAGCGTGGCCAGTTCTCACATTAAGCAAATGGCTTATTTTGTTTCTTTTAGACTTCCTGAACATTAGCAATGGTTTTGAGCAGTTTCTAACTGATTTTTAAAACCCTAACCCTTTGCTTTTCTCATCCTTCCCTCTCTCCTGTGTGTGTCTCTGTGTACGTGCTTTTTGTCTTTTTTTCTTTGTTTGTTTGTGGTTTTTGTTCTTGTTTTTCTTCTTTGGTGGCTCGTGTATCCTTTCCCTGCGTTGCGGTGCTGTTTTACGCTGCAGAATTCGTCCAGCTCTGCCTCTTCAGAAGCCTCTGAAACCTGCCAGTCAGTGAGCGAGTGCAGTTCCCCCACCTCAGTCAGCTCAGGCTCCACCATGGGGGCTTGGGCCTCCACAGATAAGGTGAAAAACTTCATCTCAAAGACATAGAAATGTACTAGCTCATTATCCAAACCCAGCAACATTTGGACAGAAAATGCCTCATGCATGGGATGCAGCCAGAATTCCTTTGTGTGAAGATGAGAATAGGAACTGTTTCACGCTTCTTTAGAAACAAATCTGTTTGAATAAACTACAGCGACACATGACTTTAAACTAGCTGCTAGGGGGAAGCTACAAATTAGGCATTTTACAGAGGTAATTTTCTAAGAAAAGCCCATTGTCCACCTTCTCTACTCAAAGAGATTGTGGAACGCTGCCCAAACCCAGCTGGTTGCCTAACAAAAGAGCATCTTGCCCAGGTTTGTTTGTGGCTTCTCCCTTCTCTCCCATTAGGTAGCATGTATTACACTGAACAAATGGCATTTGGTTTTAAACAAAACAAAAAGGAAAACAAAACACATGCAGTTGGAATGAGTTCCAAGGGACACGCTCTGAGTCGGGGGAGGAAGTAATAGTGGTCTCCATTCTCATCTGGTAAATCCTTGCTGTTGATTTTTTTTTTTTTTTTTTATTTCCATCTCATCACACAGCCAGAACACGTCATGTTTGAAGGCTGTGTACTTTTCCCCTCTGTCCAGCTACACAGAATAAACGCCACCAGTGCAAATGCCTCCAGTATTGGAAATGTTTTGTTTCTGTGTCTGCAGTCTGTGGGGTACCCAAATTGCAAAGGCTTTTTCACAGTGTGCTGCTTTCATGGACAGAAGGCAAAGCTGCTCAGCCTAGAGACAATGACTGCCAGATCAATGTCTGAAATTTGTTACACCAGATAACAATTTTCAAGCAATCTCACTTCTGAATCGAGCATTGTATCAATTTTCTGTTGTTTATTTGCAGCAAAGCTAAGATTTTTCTTTCTTTTATTTTAAGAAACAGAAGTTTTCTCCCTAGAACATCAGTCACAGTATATTTTCATATTCATTCTGTTTATATTAATTTCTCTGTTTTGTTTGTTTATTTGTTTTATTTCCAGTTGTCTAATGGGTTTTATCACTGTAGTTTATCAAGTGACCCATCCGTAGCTTCAGTTGGTGCAGGTCCTTTCCCTCATTTCCCGCCTGTCTCCCGCGCGTGGACTCGGGCTCCCTCAGCCCTCCTTCCAGACTACGTTCATTATTACACCATTGGGCCAGGCATGTTACCATCATCTAAGATCCCTAGCTGGAAGGTTTGTGTTCCTTTTGTTGTGGCAGTCCTCACCTCTCCATACCAAGTGTGTACACGGCGGTTGTTGCTACCTTTCAATCCGTGTAATTACTCGTTGATTCGCTCTGTTTAATATCACTCTGAATGGGCACTGCATGGTTATAATCAAAGAGCTAAAATCCAGTAGTGGGGATTTCTGAATGACCTTGTCCGTTCTGACACTGCTTAAAATATATGAAAGCTGACAGCATCTAGGTAGGAAGGAATAGTTTAACTCTGGAACACTGGTGAAAGCACTCTGGGCTCTATTCAGCGAGAAGAGAGCTTGTTTAGCACTGTCAAAGCACTCACTTGAGCAGGGAAGTGCAGGCTTGGTATCCAGGGAGCTTAGTGAGACCATACATTGAACGACATGATGTTCTCACTGTGGCGGCCATGCTTGGCCCCCACCTTGGCTGTAGGCAGGCATGCTCTTGTAGATCTAGCTGGGGTGGTTTAAGAAGGCGCTCGTCACCAGATGAACCCAAGTGATGACTGAAGTTATCCCAGCCTTACTGCCACAGACTGAAAATGCTCATCCAGCTTGTTGTGCTGTCTTGGGTTAGATTACTGAAAAAGAGCGCAGTAACTTCTTTCAATTGCTCCAACTTGATCTGCAGGGATCTTCCTTGGCATCAAAATGTCTCTGCTCTGCCAGAGCCTTGACTCTGATCATTGCCAGGTGATCTCCCTGGGAGACTCTGCCCCAGAGCAAGTGGAGGTCTGTTGTCTGTTGCCCTGAATCTTCACAAGGCTGATGTGTAGTCAGTAATAGCTGCACAGGCCTTAGTTGCCTGTGAATGGTTATATGATAGTGTGTATGCACCATGGGACCTTCTTACACATATAAATTGAGATACTTTGTTACAGATCCCCTTAATCTCTCTCTCCAGCAGCTGGAGACTGTTGAGACATACACAAAGCATAGCCACATTGGTCCTGGGGCTTCAGGGTCATCAGCTGTGTCTATGCTAAAGCACTTTGCCAGTATATTTCACAGCAAAACACTTAGAGCAAAGACACAGCTGTTGAGGCAAAGCAGAGTTTCCTATGTGTTAATGACACCAGAATAGCTGTCTGCAGAAGGGGCTGCTGCCAGGACAGCTGCCATGCACTTCTTGTACCTTGGGCTGAGACATGTCAGTACAAATCTAGTGTGGCCTCAGCCCATCCTTAATTACTTACCAGAAGGTTGTGCAGAGGCTGCCCAGCCGCCAGCTGCTGCCAGTGGTGTGGGGTGTGGCCCATTCTCACACACAAGTTGTTTCTTCTGTTTCTGTTTTTAAAGCATCCCTTGTCTTGGTGAGGGAAAATTAATTTAGGATTGGGCTTGCCCCTGCAGCAGCTCGCATTTGGGGAGCTGCTGCTCCTTAGCAGTGGTTCTGTGTCCCAGCACAGGTCACTGATCAATCAATCCTGCTCTTTGTGTGCAACATGTGGCTTCTGGACACCCTCAGGACTTTGCTTAATAGAGCCCTGAGTGAATATAGCCCTCGTGGCTTGAGGAATTGCTGTTTCCAATTTGGCACCAGAAATTCAGAGTAAAGTTAGTCTTTCTGCAGTACAGATCACTGTTATAAACTACATTTCAGCTAGTAAGTAAAGTGAGAAATTACTCAGAGTAACTCACACCTCTAATGCATATAAAAAATCTGTTCAAGCCTAATTTTTCAGAACTGAACATGTGCATAACAGCACATAATTCTAGAACTTGTGTACATCTAGAAGTTACATTGCTGATTGGCTGTTTCTGTGTATTTTCTGCTGTATGCCAGTGATTTTTGCATTTGAATTTCTGAAAATACAGGCTTTAACATAATGGAATTGCATTTAACAAAAACTGCAGTATTGAAGTGTGAACCATCTTCATAGAAGATCATTTAGGTAGAAAAGGAAATTTATATTCCCTTTAATAAAGGAGGTGGGTTTTATAAGCAAAGATATTTAATATCCTCAAAATTAATTTGTCTGGCCTTATTCAGAAAGGGCTATCCAGTTTATTACATAATCTGTTGCATTGATTGTCCTTTTGCATAGTTTTACAAGTAATTAAAGCACAGGTACTGAAGAAAGGTCTCACTAACAAGCACGTTTTCTTAGGACTGGGCCAAACCAGGCCCATACGATCAACCGATGGTGAACACATTGCAACGTCGCAAAGAAAAGCGTGAACCGGATGTCAATGGAGGAGCTCAGAGTGTGCCAGCTGCAGCCCCTGAGGAGGCCCAGAGACCTCGGAGCATGACGGTGTCGGCTGCCACAAGGGTGAAGCTCTAATTTCAAACAGTTTGGTGCAAAGGAAATGGATGTACTCCCTCCTGCCAGTGGTTTTTGATGGGCTTTATGTTGGCGTGTGTTTCTCTGACAAGCAGTACTGGTGTGGTGTTGCTGTGGTCGGTGGAAATTGGGCAGATGTGAGAGAATATCCCCCGTGTCATTGGGTATTGGCATTTGTATAGAAATGGCATCCCAAGAACTGTCTTGTTTCTAAGCCCTGTTACATGGTTGGTCACAGTCCTGTTGGGTTGTGATGGTGACAAGCTCTGCTTGGGAAGAGAGACAGCTAAATGTTGATGAAGACTGACTAACCCTTCTAGACATAATGAGTATCTTTCCTGTGTGTAACCAGCAGGGTGAGGAGATGGAGGCCTGCGAGGAGCTGGCGCTCGCTCTGACAAGAGGGCTGCAGCTGGACACCCAGAGGAGCAGTCGGGATTCCTTGCAGTGCTCCAGTGGATACAGCACCCAGACAACAACTCCGTGCTGTTCAGAGGACACGATCCCATCACAAGGTACCTATCCAAGAGATGGTTTTTTCAGAGTGTTCCAGCCTGGCCATCATACACTCACCATGCGGTGCCAAGGAGCTGTGTACCAGCAGCTATCACTTTGCTGTTGTGAAGTTTTTTCAGCTTGGAATGCAGCCTGGATTTATTGACTAAATAGAAACCCGGATTGCTGCATAGTGTACTGAACAAGCGTATTTTCTTGTGCATTTCTAGAATGAGTTTTAGCTTAAGGAAGATGCTGGAATTATATTTCGTGGGTTAAGTAGAATGACTCTGGTGTTGCATCTTAACGCTTCTTGAGGCCATAGTGTCCTTTCTAAGCTGTTGCCTCAGTAAATACACACTCAAGAGCTTTGCTTTCCTGCTCAGATTCAGGACTTTGAATCTGCTCTTTGTTTCCCGTTGTGATCTTTTATTTCCTACCTAAGCAGAAATTTGTAAGTGGAAAAATAATCCATTTGAGACATTGACTTGGCCATACCTGGGAAGCTGCAATAAGGTGCTGGGTTTTGGACCCTATTTGAGAACCAGCAGCAAGCTGAGAGGGACTGAGTTTGGTGTTTGCCGTGTTTGCTCAGCCGAGGTCAGTTGTGCTCTGCTATCACAAGAGGCAGTAGGGCTTGCGGAGGGCCTAGCTTGGCTCAGCAGTTTACATAGGAAGGAAGGAACCTGGGGCAATTATTAAAGCTGAGGCTGAGTTTTCAGAGTTGACAGCTGGGATTTATTATGTTTACAAAATAAACAAATTTGCTGCTGAAGTCACAGATACGCAGTGCCCTGAGCCCCACATTTCCTCGTCTGAAGTACACTTTTTAGTCACCGACTGTTCTTTGTATCTACAGGTGGTAGCATATGGCTTGTAGGATGCTGGTTTTGGTATCTTAATGTTGGCAACAAACACTGACTCTTCGTTACTTAATTAGCACTTTTTAGAGAAGGTACTGTGTATAGTTCTCATTCTCTTTCACAAGAGATGTGGGCACAGTGCAGCTTTAGGGTCAGTCTGCTGTAGGTCAGTCTGCCTGCCTTCAGCCGCACAGTCTGAGAATCTTGGTCACCCTCAGGCTTTCCTCCTAGAGGTGAAACCTCTTTTAATTGCTGTTGACCTCCAGGCTTTTTTGTTTATACATACTTTAGATTTACTCACGTGACTCAGCTGTCTGCTCCAGCTTGTTCCTGACTCTATCTTATGGCATCAGTTTCAGATTATGATTATTTCTCTGTGAGTGGTGACCAGGAGGCAGAACAACAAGAGTTTGACAAATCTTCCACCATCCCAAGAAACAGCGACATTAGCCAGTCCTATCGCAGAATGTTTCAAACCAAGCGTCCTGCTTCCACCGCAGGTCTGCCAACCACGCTTGGACCGGTCATAGTCACCCCCGGCGTCGCCACCATCAGACGGACCCCTTCCACCAAGCCCTCAGTCAGACGCGGCACCATAGGGGGAGGTCCGATTCCGATCAAGACGCCAGTGATTCCCGTCAAAACGCCGACTGTCCCCGATATCCCAGGGGGGCTGCCAGGCACCCTTGCTGGGACAGAAGAAAGTCCCGAGCAAAGTCCTGAGCCTCCAGCAGCAGGAGATGGTGGGCAAGGTGTCACCAACATGCCCTCATCCTCATGGAGCGGACAAGCATCTGTCAACCCTCCGCCATCAAGCCAGAAACTGAGTGCTGCCGATGAGCAGAGGCAAGCGGTTCCTGAGAGCGAGGGGGAAGAAAGCGACCGGGATGGTGTCAGCACCCTCACACCCACGGGCCAGCCGGAGCTCGACCCCGGAGAGCTGAGTCCTGGGGACGTCCCACAGGGTGAAGATATGTTGAATGCCATTCGGCGTGGCGTCAAACTGAAGAAGACGACCACAAATGATCGCTCAGCACCTCGTATTTCCTAGGAGTGGAGAAGCTGCCAGAGTACTAGCTGCCGAGAAGGAACTGTGAGGAAATTAATTTGTCTCTATCCATTCCAATCTGTAATCAATGCATTTTTTAAGATACTCGGTGACAGTCTGGAGGTACTCTAAAGAGAAATCAAGGTGAAAGAGCGTAGTAAGACATAATCTTCACTAGTGTTTTAATTTGTAAATATCAATTATTTTGTTTCTGCATTTTTTTGGATCTAAGTTACACTTTTAATTTTTTCTGGAGGTGCCAAATCCCATTTACCTTTTTTATAACTCTTTGTAAAGTTTTAAATCATAGGAGAAAAAAAAATGTCTCATAGTTAACTTCAGCAAAGGGATTTAATGAAAATTTGGCTTTTTTGCAAGCTTTTGTAGAGCGCCTTGTAATAGTGAGGTTAAAAAAAAACCGAAACAAAACAAAATAATGGGACTTATTTTAAAGTTTAAGTCAAGGTGTAAGGAACAGGTCCTCATTTAAGTATTAAAAATAGTTTGAAAAGCACGAATGAAAATTGACAATAAAAGCAATATTTAATGCAAGGAAGAAACCTGCAGTTGGTAGAGTATTTGGGGGGTAGTAGGGGGAGGGAGATGCCATCAAAATAGCAGATGCTGTTGCACAAAAGTAGCCTAGTAGGAATAATTACTAGTAGCTTCATGGTAAATGCATCAGAATAAGCCATATTGGATTGCAGTGTTTTGTTTCTGTAGGGTGTTTTAACGACTGGGGTTTTTCCACATTTCTTTTTTGACTGCACAGCAACAACTCTCAGTCACATGCATGCAGCCTTAACTGTGTAGGCTTGGTTCTTCCACCTTCACTTTTCATTCCACTCATCCTTTCACTGAATACAAACAAGGACGACAGGCTTAAGGCAGTTACAAATGTGAAAACATTTTTAAAATGCAAGCAGGGAGTTCTTAGATATTATCAAAATGCCTTTTTCTGACTGTGCCCAGCAGGCTGGGCACCTTGGAAAGCCCAAATATTTTGAGAAAACATTTAACAATTTGACAGGTGTAACCAGCTTGTGATCTAGTAAACTGCGAATGTTTCTTTCCAATACAGGGGCTTGTTTTTCTTAACTTCTTTTAAAGGGCAGTTGATTGGCTTTTCATAAATACCTAAAAGAAAGGGGTGAAGGGTGGGGAAGCCATCTGGACATGGTCCTTGGAAAACAACTCTAGGTGGCCCTGAATGGACAGGGGCTTGGACCTCCAGAGG
>JANHGN010024646.1:0-87204 GCA_024605025.1 Megaceryle maxima
CACAAACTACTGCCCCCACCTTATTTAAAAAAAAAACAACAAAACAAAAAAAAAAAACCCCAACCCCCCCCCCCCCCACAACAACCCAAACACAGTTTCTGTAAATGATTGTTTGCTATTTTAAAGCAAAGGCCAGCCTTGCCAGGCACCAGTCACAGTGTCACACAGAGCTGGCAGTGCAGCTGGTGCTCCAGATGCTCTGGAGTTTGTCATGGTCACTTGGATGCTTGTGAGCCAAGAATAGCCCCGGCACTCGTCAGCAAGCTCACAGGGGAGCAAAGGCTGCCTCTGCCCTGTCAGCTATTCAGCATGAAGCCTCAGACATAGTTTAAATAAAGAGGTAAATGGCTTTAAAAAGAACGCAGGTACAGAGGTTGCCTGTGGGCAAGGATGATGCTGCAGAGCATCACTGCTGAGTCATGTGTTTTGGCAAAAATGAGGGGCTTTGCCATTCCTTCCCACTTTCCAAGTCAGCTCAGACATGGTGCTGCCCAGCTGAGGGGTCAGTTAGCATGGGTACATCATCGTGGCCTATGGGCAACACCCCAACAGAGAGCACTGGGAGGGCAGTTTGGTTTTTGGCTGCAGCCATGCTCCTACTCCAGCAACACCGGCACATTTTACCCAGGCTAAGTGTGGGGGGATCAGAGTTATGTTACCAGCACCATGGAACCTCTTTAGCCCTTCTTAAATGACAGGCAGAGCCTGTGCTTATTGTGGGCTCCTGGACCTCTGCTTGCACCCTTTCATGGTGTGACCCACTCCTGCAGCATCCAAGCTGCTGTCAGCACCTGCCTTCATCACAACCCTGGCCCAACCCACACTTTGGCCAAGAGCTGTTCCAGGACACGAATGCTCAGGGTGATGACTGCCATGTGCATTTGTTTGCTTTTCCATAGCCAAATCCAGCTGCGGATCTAGTGCCATGGGGTGGTGCTGAGCTGATGCAGTGGTAGGCTGAACTGTGGGGCTACTGATTCTACAGCAATGGGAATGATGGTGTGACATCCCCCCCCCCATCCTCTCTTCTTCTTGCCTGTTAATAAATAAACACAAAGCCATGCTGGAATTTTTAAACCCAATGAAAACAAGCAGCCCATAATCAAGTAAAGGCATGAGCAGTTTGTAAAAGCCATTCAGAGGCTTTTTGCTCTGCCTGCAAGCCAGACAAACCATAAATCAGCAGTGCGCTGAGGCTGCTGTAGGAGCACACACAAGTCACACAGCACATGCTGTACCCTGACCCTTCCCAGTGCTCCCATGCTCCAGCTGCACTCTCCAGCCCCAGACAGACAGAGTTGGCTCAGGTTGCTGTGTGGAATCCCACACAAGTCAGGCATGCTGCTGTTTTGCAGCTGGTGGAGGAAGGTAGTGCATTAAAAGCTCATTTACAGTTCTCAAAGTGAAGTATCTGAATTCTCCATTTGTTCACATTGCCATCATAGTAAAGCCATCAAAACCAAACCAAAAAAGGCAAACCAATAGAGACCTCTCCCCCAGGTTGTCTGGAAAAACCTGGAAAGCTACACTAAGATGCCAAGTATTCGTGGTTACAGCGATCGTACCAAGTGCAGGGCATGAAATGGAGCACACCCATAGCACAGGCAAAAATTAAACAGCAAATTGAATGCCATGATTCAATTCTCACCTCACAGCAGCTGTAACAAAAGCAGGAAATGGAATTCCTTGACTCAGTTGTCATGACAATACTCCTGAAAACTCTCCACCATAGGATAAACCCTCCCTGCCACTGGGTGACTAGTGAGGACACACTTCTGCTCAGCTTCCCCCCATTAACTCAGCACTTGTTTTCAGATCAAATCCAGGACCAAGCAATTACACCCAGCTGCTGGTTGCGAAGGCAGCAGATACCAATGGTGCAGTTTATTATCATGCAGTTGCTATAATTAGTTTTTGAAACTAGCACTGCACCGGGAATTCCTCAAGCTGTATCATTATACATTTAACGGGCTAATTGCAAGGTGGTCACATTGTATTTCTTTCTTTACTCACGTTTTTCATTGCTAATACTCTTGTTAAATAATGACAAGTACAAATGGCCATAGCAGAAATGCAAGTGCTATTGCTATGCTAAAAAAAAAAAAAAGCACCACCACTTCCCCCTCCAAAAACAAACAAAGAAAGAAACAAAACCAAACAACCTACTACACTTCTTTTTTTTCTGTTACCACTACTCCTGTCTGTGCCAGTCTTCAGAATTACACTTCTAGGATGAAAAATGCATCATATTCCTTGGAACAGAACTGTGAGTAAAGTCAGGCAATTGTTTTGGCCCTATTCTTAAAACTTGTATTATTCCTATAAAAATAAAAATCGTTATTATTATATAATATTGTTGACATATTATCTATAAAATGAAGGAAAGAAGGGAGAAGAAAGAAACTGGGTGTCTCTGCTGTTCAGTGTCAGCTTTATTTTAGAGTAATTTAAGAACTGGGCAGCAAGGGGAAAATAAATATATATATATATATACATATACACACATTTTTCATCCATGAGATGTCCTGTTAATGTTCTTCCCCCTCACTGGCTTCATAGCAAATGTGTTACTAATACCTCCTTCAAAATACTGATAAACTTAACTGGTGTGTGATTTAGCTGTTTCTGGTTTATCTAGTTGTGAAAATAAATAGACAGAGGCAAAGAGAGGAAAAAAGTAAACGAGAAGCATGCGAAAGGGCCTTGCTGGGTGATGGGCAGAGCTTGCCCTGGAAAGAGCAGCAATGATCAGAATTTGGCCCAAAGTGTGCATCAGGCAAATTATCTCCTTGAATCAGTGTTTCAAGGCCAAAATAAGGCAGAGAGCCTGGCTCAGTTCAGTTCTGCAAGCACAATTCAAGTTAGTCTGAGGCAAAGTAGCAGCTTTAACATCTAGAGCCCCAAATCATGCTCGGAACAGTCCATTATCCTCCACACTAGATGCCCCAACCCCTTCCTCACCCCTTTTATGAGCTGTTTTACATGAGCTCGCCCCAGAGGTCACCTTTCCTACTGTAATCTAGCAAACAAACTGCCTCAGAAAAGAGGAGAAAGTGTTTTAATTCCCACTTGACCAGCAGACTGGAGTGCCCAGTGGGCTCCTGCAGCAGCCCATGCCCACCAGGCTCTGCAGACTTTGGTGCTTTCTGTCTGCTCCGCTGCAGGGTTTTGCTACAGACTGCACAAAGCTTTAGGCTGCTTGTCTGGCACCAGCTGTTTTTCTGGCAGCTTGGTAGGTGGGACAGGGTCTGTGCTATACAACCACTGGTTTATTTGCACCTATGTGTGAAGGTTCAGAGAGCATCTGAGCGACTCTGTCACCACCAGGCATTGCTCCACAGCCCGGTCATCACCAGGGCTTTGTGAATACGGGGCTGGGGGCAAGTACCACTCACCAGAAGAAAGGTCCAGTTTCTTCTTCTGTGTGAGTTATAGATACAAATACATGGAAAACTTTTGAGCTAGTCCCAGAAAGATGACTTGCTCTTTGCATTGGACTAGATTGACACAACTTTTGGACAAAACAAATGCTATATGCCAGCAGCAGGATACCACGCTTTTCCTGTCTCAAACCCCAGAGAGCCACTTAATTCCTGCTTAAGCCAGACCCACTCCCTGGTGGCTCTTCAGCAGTGTATTTTGAAGATAAGAGCAGACAGTATCTCAGATGATCCAAAAATATTCCATATAGTAAGCTGAAAGTTGAAAGTAGAAGTTAAACCAGACTTAAGCAAAACAAAGCAAACAAACAAACAAACAAAAAATCCCTAAAAAATAAACTTGTCCTTTTCTCAGATGATCTGAAACAACTGAGAGGAAAAATAATGCCATACAAAAGCACAGTGTCCAGCACCATGAGGATGGTCTCAGGGTTTAGCAATACCCCACATTTTTCTTTCCTTGATATAAATGAATTAGCAAGAGCTGTAAACTGAGAGCAAAGCTTTTGCTTCAATCCTAACCAGGACAGGGTTAATGTGGGAATGCTTGCCAAAGGTAAGGGGAGAAAAACCCATCAGGTTACAACAGATGAAAATATATTGCTCCAAGAAGCCCATTCGGTTTGGCTAAGCACAAATTACAGGACACACGGAGTGACTGAGGGGAGATGCTGGAGCAGGGAGGGAGGACTGCAACCAGAAATTAAACTGTCAGCTCAACAAAACACACCAGGCAATAAAGGCAGCAGCTCCACGGCTGTGAAGTGCACGTGGGATACCATCCTGCTCCTCCTTCTCAGCAGCTAATAGCCACGCTCTCATCTGCCTGTGATGGTGAGGGCTGCTGCTCATTGAAAGCCTGAGGAGATGGCAGTTACTGAGTTGGAGTAGGGCTCCCAGAAAAGCACCGTTGCATTACATAGCATGTTTCTAGCTCAGGGTGAAACAGCTCTGGGCTGGGAAGCTCTGTGATGAAAGCCCTGCCTGCACATTACCAACAGCAGCGACTGGAAGAGGCAGCAGGGCAAGGACCAGCCTGGCTGGGCACAACCTGCTGCTGCAGCTCCAGCACAACGGACCAGTTGGCTCAGCTGGGACATGCACCAACACAGCAGCTTCAGTGGGTGCACTTTCAGTCACCAGCAGCATGGTCAGACACAGCTCAGGCTGGCCTAGGCCAGCAGTCTTGATGTTAGAAGGATATAATCCACTAAATGTGCCTCTTGCTTTTTTCACATCCTTGCTGGTGGTCAGAGCCCACCTCTACCAGCACAGGGTCATCAGAGTGGTGTAATGTGACCCACAAGTCATCAGTGGGGACAGCAGATACCTGCAAGCCTGCAATTTGCTGGCCATCAACTAGATGTGGCTGGCTTGGCAGCTCCAAAGTTACAGTGTGAGTAGGAACTGAAGGTTTTGCAAGAGAAATTATTATTGACAGGGGTTTATGGGGAAAATAACCCTGTAGAATGTATTTTAAAGTAGTAGCTGAGACAGGAACATGATAACATCATAAACCATAGGAGGAAAACTTGAGGCATTTAAAAACATCGGATGAAAAATGAGAGTGAATTACTACTGTCTTGCCTTTCCTAGTTATTTGTTGTCTTAAATGATATGTGTGTGTGTCTCTGTGCATATTTGTAAATATATTTCTTTAATTATTTTTAGATAGATATTACAAATGGAGATCACAGTGTTGCTGTATTAAAAAAGAAAAAATAAAAAAAAAAAAAACAAAACCAAAACCAAACAAACAAAACCAAAAAAAAGCCCACAAAAACAAACAAACAAACCAACCCACATAAAAATAATTAAAAAAAAAAAAATCTGTGTTTACAAGCACCAGCCAGAGAGTACAGGTAAGTAACTGCATTGCTGCTGAAGATTACACAGCAGCCCATCCATCTGACTGCAGCCACCAGGGACAGCAAAATTCCCACTGAAAATCTCCCCCATCCCCTTGTGTTTCAGAAGCCACCAGAGCCCTGCCAGATCAGGCACATTCCCCCATAAATACATTGATTTGTTTAGGGACCTTCTCAATGCTTCTTTATGTAGCAAAACACACCAAAACTGCATCAGTGCTGCCTGAAGAGTGAGGTGCAGGCACCTGCTTATGACTAAGGGTGTGCAGCAAGGTCTGGATGCTGCACCAGCATGGTGGCCTTCTGCTGCCTCTGGGCAACAACCAAAGTTCTCAGGGGTGTATGTAAGCACAGTGTGAAGTTAGCCTTAAATTGCACTGCTTTGTGTCAGACAACACAGGGCTGAGGCTTTGCTCTGACACAGCACTGCCCACATCTCCGTCTCAGTTCAGGTTTCCTAGAAAGCAGAAGAGGCAGCTGGCACTAACCAGGGCTGTAAAACCTTCATCCATATGCATTTCAGCATAGAGGCAGCCGCATGCTCCACAGAGACAATGTGGGTTAGACTCCATATGTCTTCCATTTATCAGAGCTGAATGTCATAAACAAGTGTCCTCCAGCCAGCCTGGGAAAGGAACTAAAAAAAAAAACAATGTCAGCATTTCCTGAGCCTCGTTAACCAGACACCCACACTGCATCAAGGACTGCTGAAGGAAAGCAGAAGGTCTAAATGCACAGGGAAAGGCAGTGGGAGCCACCTCATCTTTCTGAGGTTGGAGGCTGGAAGGTGGCAGAACAGCTTATTTTAGGAGCTGCATACACACACAAGTGGCTTATGGGCTTGATTTGAGATGTTTCTCTTCTCATTTGTAGGGTGCTGATCATTCCTTACCCTGGTGGTCATGTTAAGATGCTTGTATGGGGATGCCCGTCCTCCACACATACCAAGTTCAAGCAAGCAGAGCTGTCCTTTTGACATTGTACATGTAGAAAAAGGCCACCGTGGGACTGTCAGCATCCTGGGAGGTTCTGTGCCAGTAACATCATGGTAATGCAGCATTTTTCACAGATCTTAGCACTTCTGAGGAGCCAGTAATGAGCCCTTGCCAGGGAGCATCCAGGATGGCTTTTTCTGCGCTGCTTTCCAGGTTCAGTTCAAAGCTCATTTGAAGTTAACAAAAAGCTCCCAGAGGCTCTCACAGACTTGGGAACAAGGACCTAAAAACTTGGTGGCAGTTTTACCCGAAACACTGAGCGGAGGATTTCATCTTTCCCCTCGTTTTCTAAACATGCCTAACAGCCAAGGGCAGGACAGCTTGTATCAGTGCTAGGGCTTTGCTGTGAGCCCAGACAGCCCTGCACTTAGCTGCATGTGCAGCCTATCCCCTGGACCAGGTGGCCCCAGGCTGCTCTGTGCCATGTCCCACATAGCCAGCTGATGCAATCCTTGATTGTTTCAGGTGCCAGCAGAGAAAAACACAAGAAGAACATGCTCTTGTGCTCTTAAATGGACAAGTCTGCACTGCAAGACATCTTCTTGAGGGTGGTGAGACACTGGAATGGGTTGCCCATCCCTGGAAGTGTTCAAGGCCAGGTTGGATGGGGCTTTGAGCAACCTGGTCTAGTGAAAAATGTTCCTGACCGTGGAAGCTTTAGTTGGAACTAGATGATCTGTAAGGTCCCTTCCTACCCAAACCATTCTAAGATTCTTGTAGATTCAAACCTTCAAGTCTTTCACTTAGCTCAGACTACAACTGCCTGGAGCTAATTTAAGCTGAAGTGCCAAAGGATAAATAACTGTGAGTGAAAGTCACCTTTCTGTGAGCAAGCAGGGTGGGAAGGTGCCCACGCAGCTATTTCTGCCCAGCATAACAACGCAGTCTGCACTTTGCCTTGAAAAATCACAGTCCCTGTACTTCAGAAAGAGTTATGCAGGGGAGGTAACATTACACTTAAATCTTGTTTTCTTTTTTCTTTTCTTTTTTTTTTTTCCTTCAATCTGTTCTATGTGTGTCTACATAGGCAGGAGATGAAAGAGAGTCTCAACAGAGGCAAAATCACCAGCGCACAGTGACTTCCCTTAACAGTGTATGTGCCCTCTGCCTGGGAAACTCAGCCCTGCAAGACATGGTCCCCAAGGCACCAAATCCCCAGCAGAGTTAATAATGGAGCTTTCCTCAGCCCTGAGTCAAAGCCTTGCTCCTCTGCTTCCTGCAAACACAGCTCAGGTCCCACTCCCCATCCCGCAGTCTCAACCCAACGTGCAGCACTTTGCCCAGCACTTGCAGCAGATACTTGCTTTCCTAATAATAAAACTAAATCATGGCAAATGAGGCACATGAACCATGCTGGTTTTCACTACAATACTATATTGAAAGTATCACAGAGCTGTCCAAGCTCTATTGGAGAGATATAGAAGTTAGAAATGGAAAAGGCCCGTTCAGTGACAGATCCAACAAAAATACTTATTAGCTCAGCTCCCTGCTCTGCCTACTGGCATATCACCAAAAGCTTATGCCTGATAAAAGAAGACACAAATGGAAGTCTAGAACATATTTAAGCAACTTTCTAGGAAAAATTTTCTCTGGTTTTCAGTAGTAGGATCCACTATTATTTTGAAACTCTTGTCCAACTTTTTCACCGGAAATCACTAACCAAGTGGAAAGCTGATGATGAATGGAAATATCTGGCTGACAAGAGAGGCAAAGTGAATTCACCTTTCATTGAACTCTTGCAGCTTTCCAAGGCTTCTCTTTCAAAGTCCAGTTTTGTAACTTCTGCTGGAAGTTTTGAATTTCAAAATCCTCCTTCTCATATCAGTGCAGGATACGGGGACAAGCAGAGCTGGGCATCTCCCAGGGATGTGAAGAGCTTGTCCCTTTCAAAATTACAAGCTAAGAAACACAGCTTGCATATTGTGGGCTGGCTGTGGCATGTCCCATGTAGATAAACAGGGCACAGCTGATAGCAAATTCATTGTGAGAGTGGACATTTCTAGGAGTAAGGACAAAGCAGCTTCTCCACAGAGAACAGCTTTCTAAGTGGTGTAAACCAGCCTGGGTGTGGATTTCAGTGTGGCAAGTCTGATTTCTATTGCATAAAGATCTGTCTCAGACTATTTAAAAAGTGGGCCTCTGTTAGAGCAACTGCCCAGGTACCTTCGTGGTGTAACACACCCCTCCCCAGCAAACTGTCAGCCGGGGGAAGGAGTTATTTCAATGGCTACATCACTTCAGACAAAGCGTCACCATCTGCTCTACCCTCTAATTACAAATGCAGAAAACATAATTCACAATCAAATCACATAAAAAATGAAAGAAAATGAGCAATTAAAATGCACATTCTGCCAGGCAAATCAAGCTTCCCTTCCCAGCCACGCTGTACCCACTTACTGCTCTTGCCTGTTACAGGCAGGGTCAGAATTAGTCCCGGATCACTGGAGACTTCAGCCTTGCTGGTTTCGCTGACAGCAGCCTTCCAGTCTTGGTCTTCTCATCTACCAGGGACTCCTTTCAGCTCTAGCTGCTGTATTTACCAGAGACTTGCTCATCCTTGGGATAATTTTTTTTCTGAGGGAGCAATTTACCTTCCCAATGTACAGACATATCTTTGTTATTTCCCACTTCCTGTCTCTCTTCTGGGGTCCTCCTGGCTCAGAAATCAACAAAAACTTGAGGGTTTCAGGGGAATAAAGCAGGGATTGATGGTGGTGCATTTACCAGCAAGCCCCCCCAGGCTGAATTCATCTTTGGTGCAACGTCTCTGCACTTACTGAAGTTATCCTCCACTCCAAGTGTGTGTACTGGAATGTACATTAACATTCAGGCATCATTTACACTCTGTAAGTCATTCAAGCCTACAGAGGCAATTTCTTGCATGTTCAAAATTTGAAGTCTCCTTCTCTAACACCACCTGGTTTGGAAGAGCTGAAATCCACCTCTGAGGCTGGAGTGAAGGGAGGTCCTTGGGGAGAGATGTTCTTCTGGGCAGAAGCATTTGACCACTGTGCCTTAACCCCTGTACCTGACCCATGAGACTGGGGACACACAGATCTGTCAGTCAGTCTGTTGATGCAGGGGCTTTTAGAAGCAGCCACAACGCCCATCAGGCCCATCCCAGAGGATCAGAGTCAGCATTTTGCAGCGGTGCAGAGCAGGGGGGTGGAAAAATCCTCCACTTTATTACCATCACTCAAGGAATTCAAAGGTCTGCATCTGACATGTCCACAGAGCCCTTTCTCGTGGCACATACTCCCCCTCCTGCATAGGTGGAGAAAAGCCCCTTTGCAAGACAGCACTGCAGGCTGAGCTTCCTTCCCTCGTGTCCCACTTAAAGCCTGGAAAAATCTCTCTCTTTCTGGCAACACTCAAGTTCCTCTGCTGGCCTCGAGGAACACAATGTGGACAGTCCCCATTGTCCCCTCACTGGATAGCTGATCTATGGCATGGCCACAGGAGGGGAAAGAAATCAGGCTTAGTATGATGGACATGCTGCCAGCACTGCCAGCCACATTCTTAGGTGGGAGATCCCCACACTGCACTCTGTCATTGCAGGGTCTTCACCCTGTCGAGTGAAACTCCAGCCACAAGTGGGCTGCTGTGGACCCAGGCTGAGGGGGGAGCTCTCTGGCTGAATCACATTGCTGAATAATTTCTAACTGTCCTTTTAAAAGACTGTTCCAGCAACCGTCTTCCCCTGCCTGCCTTCAAAGCAGCTCCATGAGATGCTCATTGGCAGGGAGAGCACAAGGCTCTGATATTATTTCGGAAATGTTTCAGGGCTTCACAATAGTTTTACAATATCTTGCAGCAAAGTGGCAGATGGGATTGTGGACTAATCAATACACTAAGCAGAGCCAAGTCCTGGATCACAGATCTGAACTGAAAGAATAAATAGTAAATCAAAAGAGTATAAAAGTACCATCAGTTCTATAATACAAGAAGATCTGTAACTTGCTCTGTGAGCAATTTGGTTCCGAGGTTTTCCTGTACTGTGAGCTCAGCATGAGGAAAGGGGGAGGTATTTCTCTTCCTACACCTGATGCTGTGCCTGAGGAGGACCTGCTGCCCTGAGTACTGCTGCAGGTTACCACAACTGCAGCTCTTGCCTAGCATAAGGCTGTGCATGGTCAGCCTGACCCGAGCACAGGTCTCGGGCAGCTCTCCCCAGCCCAGTTCCCAACACCATGTTTACCTTCCCTGGCCCTAATCTCTTCATGAACCAAAAATGGATGATGTTACTGGAGAAGTGCTGGAGGCAAGCAGCCACCCAAGGTCCCTGCAGCTGGCCAGTACATCACTCCAAAGGCAGCTCCACAGCTTCCTCCCTCAGGAAGCAGCAGTCGCCATCAGACACACAGCAGACTTGCGGCAATTAGCCAACGGGGCCAAGACAATTCACAGCTCTCAAGTGGTGTCAGAGCCAAGACAAGGCTTCAACCAAAGCCAAGGGTCACATCATCATTACTGGTAGATGGGAACCAGTGGCCAGGAGGTTTATTGGGCCATTAGGCAGCTTGCCATTAAGGGACAAGTGGCCAGGTGTCTGGCTGTAAAGCCTGTGGTACACAGTTCCACGTGTAGGAGAAGAGGCAAAGGGGAGGCCAGCAGCCTTCACATTTGGCACTGGCAGTCCTGGCCACTCACGCTGACCTCCCTCTTCTCTCTCCTTAGCACCTACGATCGTAAATCAGGACTTGCAGGGGTAGTGTGATGAATCAAGAAAACAAAAGAGCTCCTAGCAGTGGAGAAGGATCTGTCCTCCACATTTTCTTAACAGCCCCTGTGTTGAGTCAACACCCATCATCTATTATCACACAAGAAAAGACTTTTTTTTTTTTTATTATTTTTTTCCCCCACACTATTTGGAGATTATAAAAGCCAAACAAAAGATATGCAATGACTTATAAATTCAAAGGAGGTCTCTTTAAGTGCCAAACTGCAGCAGAACTGTAGTTACGGTTATTATACAGAAACAGACATAAAGCTATAATGTGAATCAACACATTTTATCACAGCTATTCAATGAAATGCTGGGTCCATGCAGCTTAGCTATTACCTTTCTACAGCTCTGAAAGATTTACCATAGTTTCAGCTTAATCTGGAATTTTATTATGTAGTTATTTTAATCTCACTTTATTTTATCACTGCTTGGAGTCCTATTATCAAAGTATGATCATGCTTAGATACAGCAATGATGAACAGTGTTAGAAACAGCTAAAACAGAAACAGAATCCAGCTCTGGTTTGCTATATACAGTAGAAAACCATCAAGGGAGCATTTATGATGCATTCTAGAGTGATAAAAGGATAGTTCCTACGAGGTGGCTGGGATGAGTGTTTAATTGGATGCTCTGCTCCTCTCATCCACATTCATCATCAGATTGAAAGACAGAAGAAACCATGAGACTACCTTCTTTGAGCCCAGGGATGAGTATCAGGCACTAGCCTGATCTTTACATACTCATACACAAATTTGCTGGGGTAAAGTTCTTGTTCAGGCAGAAGGACAAACCTTCACCAGAAGATCCCTCCCCTCTCATTTTCTCAGTAACACTGAAGTAAGGCTGAGACTCCTAAGACTACAGCCAGTGTCTCCTGACAATCATCATGAGAACATGACTTTCACAAAGGATACAAGATTGACAGCGTGGGACACTAACCATACTCCATCCTCAGAGCTGACCATGTAGGCAGGGGCCCAGGATGCCAAAACCAGCGCCATCCCCAGGGGCCGCTCTGGGAACTGAAGAGCTGCTCGGGTGCACCCTCCCTGCCTCTCCTGCAGATTTCCCGCATGGTTGCACCACGAGCTTGGTCTTGCCATAAGGTTGTTGGAGATGGAATTGCTGCTTACGTTGAAGGGACCTCTGAGAGGAAGCCTGGTACTTAGGGCTGCAGTCTTTGTCTTGTTGGTATTTTGTTCAGACGTGAGCTTGTGGGTGCTTTGCAACCCCAGTTCCCCAGTAAAGAATTCAGGGGAGTATTAAAGACAGACAAGTGCTCTAAAGCACAAATTTACATCTCATCTGTCAAGACATTTAAATCATATATTTAAGTTCTATTATGAGTCAGAGTATTGTCCTAAAGTGGGACTGAAAATCTTTAGGACATAGGATGAAATGCCACGTGTCACTGCTTGGGGAAGAATCAGGAGAAGGCCACTCACGCTGCAGTGATGCAGCATCAGCAAGCAAAGCATCCCCTGAGCAGCTCAGGGGTTGTACGCGGTGACACAAGTCACCCGGCCCAAAGGAAGGGCAGACTCCACCTTCTCAGCCCGCAAGTGCAGTGCAGGGTGGAAAAATCTGCACCGCTCATTCCAAGCGTGACCATCTCCTCCTTCCTCTACCTCTCGAGCCCTGCCGAGCCCCGTGTGAGACAACCCAAGCAAGAGGCAGGGCAGACACCGGCCCTGCTCATCCACACGCGCCTCTCTGCGATCTCCCCGCGCCGCGACCCGCCGGCACCCTGCGATTGCGATTCCTCCCTCCGCTCTTGGCAGCGGCCTCAGCCCTGCGGAGCCGCCACCACAGCCCCCCCTCCATCCCTACCCCATCCCCACACCCCCCGACAGCACAGCGGGATCACGGCGGGGAAAGCTTCTGAGGCGGGGCCACCGCGGGTCCCAGTAACCCCACGTCCCTTTGCTTTGCTGGGGGTTTACTCTCTACGAGGTCATGCGTGGTCCGGCCGGCGTTGGCGCTCCGCCCGCGGGGCAAGCGTGTTCGCGGGCAGCCGCAGCAACCGGCGGGCTCGGTCACTGGTGGGCACCGGCAGCCACTGGCCGCGTGCTCCCGCTGCTCCACCGGCACCGGCGCCGCGCCCGAGTCCGGCCCCGGCAGCGCACAGAGCACGGCCGCCTGGCCCGGTCTGCACCGTCCCCTAGTGGCCACCAGCCCCGATTCACTGGCCCGGCTCTGGCCGCCCAGGACGGGGGGCAGGCAAAGCCCCCGGGACAGCTCTGCCCACGGTGTCCTGCCTGCGGTCCGGTTCCACGCAGCCCTCGCTCTCTCCGTGGCACTGTGCCCTCACCGCACTGGGGTCCCCCTTTTTCCACCACCTTTCCCCCTCCAGTTGCTCCCGGGACTGTTACTGGTGCCATAACTCCTGCAGCTACCGTGCTAATAATCACCAGCCAGGCTCTGGTTTTACCCATCACCCCCAGAGTAGAGACGGGGGGAGCAACTGCTCCTGTTTCTACCACCCCTTCCAAGGCTGAGCCCCATCCCAGCAGGCAGCCAGCCCTGCAGTGCAGGAACAGGGTGCTCAGATCTCTGGTGGACATGGATAGGAAAAGCCACTGTGATGGCAACACAGGTCCTGGGCCAGTCCTGACCATGCCACTCTGGTCTTTGTGACCTGCTAACATGACAATTCTATAGAATCACAGAATGGCTCAGGTTGGAAGGTATCTTAAAGATCATCTAGTTTCAACCCTCCTGCCATGGGCAGGCACACCTTCCACTAGACCAGTTTGCTCAGAGCCCCATCCCACCTAGCCTTGAACCCTTCTAAGGATGAGGCATCCACAGCTTTCCTGGGTAACCTGTTCCATTGTCTCACCACCCTGATGGTGAAGCTTCCCTGTGCCTCTTCACACATCAGAATCCTCTGAGACCACATGACCTCATTGGTCTCTTCATCAAAATGATGGGACACTAAACTGGTGTTACAAACAGACCACTTTTCTTTCTGATCCCTATCTTGGAATTTCAAACCAGAGTTTGTAAATCTGTCTTTCTCCAGGGCAGCACACTCTGCCAGCTTCTAAATGCAGAGGTTTTTCACAGGCTCACAGCAAGGCGATAAGCACCAGCAGTGGACGAAAGTCCCAAATAGCAATCACCTGCTGCCCAGCTCTGGACAGACCACCAGGACAGCACTTCCCTCCAAGGAGGCTGATGAGTATGTGGGAGGGCAGCCAGGAGAACCATCCCCCAGCTGCTCCTCAGGGCCTGGGTGCTGCAGAGGACCACACAGGATGGCTCCCAGTGCCACGAGCCGGCGGGACACGGCCTGGCAGGCTCCACATCAGTAACTCAGCCTCCCAGGACCAAAGCCCCAGGCAGAAGTTGCCAGTGACAGCAATGCCCCCCCAGAAGGAAGATAGGGGTCTCCAGCCTGCCACTCTTGGGCACAGGGAACAGGGAGAATTTTTGCTGAGAAAACAATCTCTGCTGCCAAGTATAAAATAAAGAGGAAGTCTGAAGTAAATCAGGCCATAAATCTCTTGATAAGGCGAAAGAAAATAAAAGCCCCATCAATATTTATAGTCAGCTCCTTAAAGATAACAGTGTCTCACTTACTTTTGAGAAACTGAGCCTTTGGGCAGACGTGGTCCAGAGGAAACATTTCAGCCAGGATGCTTCAGGAGTCATCTTAACAAGGAAAAGCTTGAGAGGAGAGGACTGTATCTCTGGAAGGAGCCACACACTAGAGCTTTAGACATGACGCACCACATGCAGGAAGGCAAGCCCTGGGACAGGATGCAAAAGTGGATCTGTTCCAGCTCCCTTTGGCTCCGCTGAGGCTTGCAGCCATCCCACAGAGTGCATGAGGCTGGTGAGTGGTCAGAAACCCTTCAGGGACATATCAGACAAGATCACCACATGCTGGCCCACAGATCAAGTCAAGCACACAGCTAATTGGAGCCATTCTGCTGGGCTGCACAGCAGAGCCCTGTGGCACGTGCTGGGTAACCAGCAGCAGCAGCCATCCCTTCTGCCTGCCCAGGGCAGGCACAGTGGTGGGACATCACTTAACTGCCTGCATCCCTTGCCATGGCCTACCCTATAAGTCAACCTGTGTGACACAGCAGCAAATTTCACCTACAGCTTCTCTCAAGACTTACTCAAATCCAGGAGTCACTGCAGGGCAACCTTATCTAGGCAGAGCAGCACACCCAGCAGTGACACCCATCTCTTCACCAGCAGGTGAGACGGAAGCCCTTCCACTCAGGAGCTGCAGTTTTTGGTCATCAAACCTTTATTTCCAATACCACAGCATGTGGTATCTCCCATCTCCAGACCCTTGCACCTAACTAAAAATGTAAATCCTCATTCTCCCACTCTGCAGGAAACTGATGTAGGCAAAAGGGATACGATGATTCATTCACATCGTATCTCGGAGCCCAACACTCTTCCCCCAGGAGCAGCACAAGAATGCACCTTGCCACCCACCTAAATATTTGATAAAAGTTAAATCCAGCCATCTGTGATTGATGCTTCTCCTTACACAAGCACTCCAGCCACAGTCTGCGTAGCTTTATTAAAGCATCAATTATCTTCAGCACAAGCAGAGCCACGTTAGCAGGACTGCAGCCTGCTCCTTTTGATAAGGCTCACTCTGTTCGTTTATCAACAAAATGGAGATACCAGCAGGCCACGGAGGGTGCAGGTTTTTACTCTGCCAGGATGGTGCTGATGCTCACATCCTCTGTGCATGCACCTTCAACCAGAGCAGCCTGGTTGTCCTGGACAGTGGGGGTTAGAGGATAGTTGGTATGAGGAACTAGTGGTCCTTGCTGGTAAATAAGCTCCAGCTGTAAAACACAGGGGCAGTTCCCTGGGTTCCAGTGGGGTGCTAATGCCTGACTAGTAGTGCTCCAGGTACCCACGCAAAGTGGCCAGAGAGCTCAGGCTGCTGCCGAGTGGGCAACATTCCCAAACTGTGCAAGTTTTTCTCCTCTCACATGTCTGCAGGACAGGTGCTTAGAACATTACAGGAGACTGAGACAGCACTCTCTGGAGCTGGCCATATATTAACCCAGCCACAGGTGCCTTCCACCAGCTATGAAGAGAACTTTCACTCTGTTTTTATCTCTTTTGGCTTTGTACAAATGCTCCTGTTCTCTCCCTTTAGAGTTGCAAGCATGGCCCAGGGACAGGGCTAAGAAACTGCAGAAAAGCAATTCTTTTTATTAACAGACCTAAAATTTCCCTCATAAACTACCCTAAGATAGACTCTTGGCTTATTAATCGCAGTAAATCTCACATCCAATAGACCTCAGTTAATGAATATTGATTATGATAGTGCTGGAGAAGGCTGGTGTCGGTCGAACTGAGATGCTGTAGCCTTCTTTGCCCGAGCAGGGCTGTAAATTGCCTGAGAGCTCATTTGTTTTTCAGAACCCAGTAGTGGAAAACACAGGGGTTATGGCTGAACTGCAGCTTTCACTGTCCCAGGGCTGGGAAACCACCTCACTGCTCACAGCAGCTGGTCAGCAGGGCTAAGCATTTTTTTTACTGTTATATACATTAAGCACTTGTTTGCTGTGGATCTGGCCCCTTTGGAACCAAGACAGGATTTATCAACTCACTTGGGGTCCAGCTCCTGTACACTGAGAGGAGCTTACACACAATCCCGAGGAGCAAAGCTGGACTCCCAGGTGGTTAAGGCAACAGGCAGGAGACACGTTCTGCAGCTCCTACTACACCCTTGAGATGTCAGAATGTATGGTGTGAAAAGTGAGTTCTTTCACACACGCAAGCCTAATTTCTTGGAGGATCCCTGCTAGCCTGCAGCCACGTGTACCTATGTCCCACTGTGCTGGAAGAGGGCAGGCACGGACTGCCCCAGAGCAGAGATGCCTTCAGTTGGGGCAAGCCTGCCCCAGGCCTCAGCTAGCATTTGTACTTTTCCACCTGTTTTCAGATGTAAATGTACACTTCCCTCTAGCCCTCAACGAATACCTTAAATGCAAGAATTTAAGCTGATTAACACAAACACCATGGTCATCCAGACCTCTGACTCACGAGATAAATCTCATCGTGCTCTTGCGGAGCAGCTCTATCTTTTACCTTCAGGCTAGGATGACTTTGAATGGCCTTTAAATGAATGAAAGCTCAGGAAAAGAAACCAAGGGCAGTCCCACTGCAGCACCGAGACCTTATCATTATCTTCTGGTGGGGGAATGAGGCAGTGACGGGTGGGGAGGCTGGGGGACTATGTTAATGTTCTTATAGTTCTATCTTTTATGCTCACTGAAATAACCCAACAACAACAACAAACCCCAGAACAGCCCTCTCCCTGCTCCTCACATCTGATAAAAATCAAATAATAACAGGAGTGACTTATGTGCTCTCTGCCTGGTACTTCAATCTGGCCTTCCAGTTAATACACACTATGATTAAAGCATCTTTAATCTGCAGTCTGTGGAGACCTGTAGAGCAGTAGCAGCAGCGGGTGTGCAGCCTGATAAGGGTTGTTCACTCCGTGCAGATGAAACTTTTAATATTTATAACTGCTGATTTTTTTTCCTAATGCCTCCTATTGAGGGGAAGGGGGTGAAAGTTTAAAGATAAAAGCTTGATGAAAGACCAGGTGGAATGTTTTTCAAGGACAGGCAGGGTCTTAAAGTCATCTCCACCTAAGAGCTGGTTTAAGAACACTGCTTAGGCAAGCACAGCATCAGAGATGGGGGATGAAGACTCTGGGAGACCTTCAAGGCTTGTCTAAAAATGCACCCAGGCTTTAAGCTGCGAGCTCCTCAGAGCTGCCTGCTGTTTGTCTGGTCTGCAGCAAGCCCTGCCAGGCAGGGCCACAAAAATCACTCAGCTGCACAGACTTGAAGCGCTACCACCCCTTCCAGCTGAGCACTGAGAGGTGCCAGGATCTGACAGCCCACCGTGTCAGCCCCAGCCCTCCACCCTCCACCTCGACACCAGCGGGAGCGGCTCCGGGCAGCGCGCGGGGCACGGGGAATGCACTTAGAAAAACGAATTGGATCTTCCCCCAGACAAGTCACTGTTAATGGCTGTACAGTACTCGGGATTCACAGCTGCTGAAACAGATGCTGGTGCCTTTGCAGTCTTCCTCCTGGGAAAAAGCAAAACTCCCAATTTCCAGTAGCATTCCTTTTCCAGCATATTGGTAATATTTTAGTCATGTGCTTTACTCTGCCTCAGGGCACTGGGTCTCTGCCCACAAGGCAGTAGCAGGTCACATCAGAAGGAAGAAGCTGCTACTCTCCACTACTCCCCACTAACTCCACCTGCTCCCTATGTAGGGTACCCGTCTTTGGTGCCAGGCTGACAGACAGAGGCACACAGCTTACTCAGCCCTTCCCTTTCTGCTGAGAGAAAGGCTCTGCTTACCCTCCGCCCATATACACAAACCCAACCAAACTCCCTCATTTTCAACACCATAAGACCAGGACTTGCCCCATGCCCCAATGGTTCAATACTTGTGCATTAAAAACAAATCCTCACACTCCTGAGTGTCAGTGTTATGAAAGATATGACTGATGCTGCCCATCAGTAATTTCAGACAAATACAACTGGGACAACCTGAGTAAACCAAAAAGATGCAGAGGAAGGTATTCAACAGATATATTCATATCAATATTCAGTATATTCATTTATTTCACCTGAAAGATGGCACACATACTTCCTTCAAAGGAAGGAATGACCTCATTACATAGCATGAGGGTACTTCAAAGTGTTTACCAAACACATACATACAGTGTATGTATGACATAGGGAGATACATTTTAGAGCTGAAATACAAGGCTTGGGTGAACCTGAACCTCAAGTTGTAAGTTATCATCTCAGCCATTCTGCCTTCCTACCACAGATAACAGAAGTCAAAGAAAAAAGAAAAGCCAGGGAGGAGACAGGATTGCTTTTTCACCAGAGAAAAACAAATGTGAGATGACTTTTTCTTTTTTTCTTAAAAAAAAAAAAAAGAGAATCCTGAAAAACACCCCACCTGAATTCAAAAGCATCAGGGAAAAGTAAAAAAAGAGAGGTAGAGCTCCATACTCCACGGACACGTCCACTGTCTGGAAAGCAGGAAGGAAACCAAAGAAAGCCTAACAGTGTCTCCAAGCCAGCTGTAGTTTTCCTTGACTTAAACAGACTGGTCTGCTAGAAATTAGATTTCTTGGCCTCCACTTGGACTGCATTTTCTCCTCCACAAAATATTATTTCAAAATACATAAGCAGAGTTAAAGTCTACATTAAGTTGTTCAAAATCATTAAGAAAAAAACCATCCTGAGTTTATCTGCATTCTTAGTAACAAGTTTATCTCAAATTTAAAACCTTGTGGAAAAAAAAAAAAAACCCGAACTCCCAAAAAAACCTATCTGAAGGAATTTCTGCATGACTTCTGGAACTATATGCAAAATCCAAATTAACAAGATCCCCTATTATTGGTGGATTAGTCAAAGCCTCATTAGCACCTGGATACACACTGGCCAGAGCTCCTACCACACCTGCAGGCTGCAAGTAAAACCACACCAAGCTGCTTACCATTCTGAAGCACAAACGAAGGATTAGACACCTCAGTTGGCCTCCCCACTTAGAGCAGTCACCAGGATTATGCTCATTTCCAAAGCTAATGAGCATTTTAAATTAAGCAACCTTACAGCATGAGATGGATGTACTGGAAGGAACATCGGCCACACTTCACAGGTGGAATTACCCAGCATCAATCTGAGTTGTTTTTGACAAATCAGAGCCTGCAGTGCCTTGAACATGGGAGAGATAAATAAGTACATAGGAAGCATAAATATCCCACTGAAAACATGACTTTAAAAGTGTATATATAAAAAAAAAAATATACTTAGACTATCATCAGGTGTTTACAGCTACGTATTGAAGTCACTTGCTACAAACAGGGTGTCAGCTCTAGTATAAAAGTAACACATCTGAGAAAGAAGAGCAGTAGCCAGAGACTGTGATTCCCAAGTCCCATCGAATGGCAGCAGGATGGTCTGTTGATGCAGTCACTGGTCACAGCCAGCACCAGCAGCTTTGGAGAAAAGGGCTGGAATCCCAGCAAAGAAAAAGTCCAGAAGACCTTGCTCTGAGGAAAATATCTGCCCAAGTATCAGGTGGCAGTATGGAAGTGTCAAAAACAACGGGAAGTCCATCCGTGGGTAGTGGCAAAGGTCGCTGAAGGCGGCTGCACTTCTCTCAAGCAGTCCAGCTCTTATCACATGAGGGTACTTCAAGGGTAGAACTGCCAAGCACAACATAAGGGCTTTGTGCACGTCCCTAAGATCAGTCAGCTGTGCAGATGTGTTTATAAAAGATTGTATCAATCTAAAGTGAAGTGCTCTGCAAAAATATCATTTTTCTTCCCAAACAGACCTCGTACTTGCTCAAACTCCAGGGGCACATCAATAGCCTTTTTCTTTACTTCTTTATCAAAAAGCTAGAAAGAAAAAAATAGAAGATATTGGCAAAACGCAGTGCAAGCTCTTCACCCTGGCTGATACCACCACTCACTCGATCTAGTGGATAAACCTTTTAGATAAAGCCAGCCCTGTCACCACTGCTGCCTCATGCTCCATTATTTAAGAGAGATTTTCCTGGTTTTCCCTGGCTTTGGGAAACCAAAAAGTCAGTCTAGCTCCCTCCCCAGCAAGGACATGGCTGCTGTGTTCAGAAACCAGTCTCCTTTCCCACAGTTCCTCCATGAACAAAGGCAGAGCAACACTACCTCATAACCTGAGAGCTCCAGGAGCCCCGACAGGTCATCCTCCATTTCAGACAGCGAGTGGTTCAGGACAGCAGCTGCCTTGGCCACATCTGGGTGATAATGGTTTTGTAGAGACTGTAAAAGCAAGACAAATAGGAGAAGGTCTAATAAGCACAGGGTAACACACATCCATCTGGAGTCCCACACAGGTATCTGCCCCTTTGCTGGTCAGATCTTCAGTGAACATCAAATTCTGGCAGAGACAAGTTTGCTGTACAGTGCTACTACAGAACTTCAAGAAATCCTGATTTCATCCATCCCTCAAACACGTCAAAGGCCCCTCTCAGCTGATTCACATTCAGCTCAAGACAGATGGACTCCTCCACAGGCCATGCCTACAGTGCATGACCCCATTCTGCTACCTCCAACAGCCCTGACGCCACATCCGAGCTCCTGCTCTGGGCTTCCTGCTCCTGCACAAAATTCTTCTTGCTGCTTCAGCCCCTTACACAAAAACCACTGTAGAATTTAAATGGAAAACGAATCCTGGCATTAAGGTTTTAGCACCATCAGGAGTAATTTAACCAATTTCAACCTTCACACACCATCCTACAAACGACCCAGGTGAAAGGTGAACATTACAATCTTCTGTAGCATTTTTAAACCCATTTCTACAGGATGACCTGGCTGTACCCAATTAATTTTCATCAGTGCTCAGCAAGCTCCTCTCTCCCCCCCAAAGCAAATAAAAAGCCTCATACATTTGCAGCTATTTAGGCTGTTTCAGCTGTTAACTGCACACTTTTGAGCTGCACGGTAAAATGTGAGCTCACAAGTCACCTACTAATTAGCATGTACCATTTCTCTAGTGTGCAGAATCCTTTGCCTCTTATGCTAGGCTAGAAAAGGACGTAGAGTAAAAGATCAGCCAGAAACTCATCTCATTTGCAAGACATATGTCAGCAGGTTCTCGTAAGTGGGACTGCTCCCTGCCAACATGTGTCAAGGAAGCAGCAAGGGTGGGAGAAGCCCATACCAAACACAGATGTTTCTCTTTAGCTGACATACCTGAATCTCCCAGAGAGAGCTCTGCAAAGCCCTGCTTTCAGATGGCTCCTCCTCCTCCATAATATATGGATCTTCTGACATATCTAAGGAAATAGAGATACAGAGCTAATACCTGCTGCGAGATATAAAACCTGTTCCCAAAGGGAACACAGAGCCCTAGAGCAGTGATGCAGCCAGAATTGCTCCTTCCCAAGACATTCAGGGTCCAGGAACAAGCCAACCCATCTCAGCACCCAAGAGTCACTGCTGGCAGCAGTACAGAACTGCATTACTTTTAAAGAGCACGTGAAGTAGGGTACAAAGAACTGGAATAGTCTGATGCAAAGGGCAACTCTGAATGGTCATGACCAGTGTTCAACACTGGTCAGTTAAACCACAGATGAAGTAAAAATTCAGACTGCTGAGGCTCTAGTGGGGCCACCTACGCAAAAACATTGCAGGCAGAAATTGAGGAGGTCTCTAGTTTGTCAATTTGGTCTCCTTTCTGAGGTGAACAAGACAAGCTCTGTGTCTGGTACAGCT
Organism: Megaceryle maxima; assembly: GCA_024605025.1. Lineage (NCBI taxonomy): Eukaryota > Metazoa > Chordata > Aves > Coraciiformes > Cerylidae > Megaceryle > Megaceryle maxima. The sequence continues at coordinate 22,324 of JANHGN010024646.1, forward strand.
CCTGAAGTCCTTCAACACTTGGAAGTAGCCTGAGTCAGTGCATCAGGCTTGAAGACACCTTACCCAGGGAACCACAGAGGCAGGTGAGCCAACTGTGAGGCCCAAGGTCAGAAAGGAGCAATGCAGGCAGGTCTTCCCAGTCAGAGAACATGCAGGAGCAGCCTGCTGGCCTTTTACAAACTCACAGGACAGCAGGATCCTTCTAAACTTCAGAACTGGGACTGGGATCTCCCCTCTTCCTTTACAGGAACGCTGCTCTTTATGTTGTCTAAAGGCGTTAACACAAAACTCCCGTGCCCACCTCCTCTCTTACCTTCCGGGCCGTTAGGTCTGTGGACTAGCACCCTGCACACGGGGTGCCTCCGGAAGAGGTTACAGATGAAGGGAATGACCATGAGCAGAGCCTCGGGAGGAGCAGTCAGGGCCAGCCGGGAGAGGCGCTTGATAAACGCTGCCACCAGATACGCTGGCAAGTGACTGTTGGAAAGGAGACAGAAGAAACCAGCGTGTTGAAGTCTAGCAAGTGAGCCAGCAGCCTCCCCCATCCAAACAGCATGTGGGGTTAAAGGTCAGTGGGACTCTTTGGAATCTTTGGGCTATGGAGTAAAGAGAAGCTGTAAGAATGCTGGTTTCAAGTATTACAGGATCTTGTGCGCTCTCTGGAACAAATCTGGGGGCATTTCCATTCCATGCATGAATAAACTCAAATCACTCTATGATTCAATCCAGATATATGGCACCACTCCAGGCACTTGCCAAGCTCAGCTCTTGTACACGGTTATCCACACAGCAGTCTCTATTCAGTCCTTTTATAAACTTCTGAGTGCTTGGCCAGGCAACCTTGATTATAGTCTTCTAATGTTGGTTTGTGCATTTAATTAATACACAGGCCCCAGTGTTACATCCACATAATACTTCCAGGACTAGAGTAAGTGCTGCAGCTGCTAATGGGAACATAAAGCTGCTCTAATGTAAATGTGCAGGAGAGTGAGTTTGTTTGTTTTCATGTGGTAAAAAATGTAAATTTCTAACAGCAATCAGCTCATCCAGGCACTTGATTCAGGTCAGAAGAGCAAGGATGAAAGATGACAGTTTTCAGGCACTCAGCCTTCAGCCCCAGGGCTCACTACACCTGCGAGGCTCAGCAAAGCCACCGCTCAGGACACCATCTGTCAGATCTTGTTACTCTCTCCAAAGTACACTAAGAATACAAGGGGTTTGATATTAAGTGCCTAGTGCTGAACTGTAAAGCATTACTCTTGGCTTATTTTATAACATATGATGGCAACTATACAACCAGCTGCTTATCTACTTTCTTCCCTGTGTACACTGAATTGACAGCATCAAGACTGACTGTCAAACACGTTATATTTCAGTGCTATATGTCTGCAAAAGGTCATCAATTTGTCAACAGCTTTATGATCTATAAAAAGCCTGCAAATGTTACTTTTCCATATTCATAAAGACAGACCAAGAAATCATCACGTTCAGTCAAAGTGGAATACAGATCAGAATACACCCATAGTCACTGGCAGATCAGGCTCAGCTGACTAACTGCATTCTTACTCTCTGTAACTAGATGGCTGTGTGGCAAATCTTCAAAAAAAGCACATGACAAATTACACAACACTGTACTAACACTCTTGGATTCCATTTTCTCAGTGTAAATGAATCTAATGAAGCAGGCACACTGAATACATGAGAACCAAACGTGGGGGACTGCTCAAGAACAGTCTCTGGCAAACAGAAAAGCAAAAATACATGTATGTACATAATAAAGATGGTACTTACGATGAAGACAAAAACAGATCAGTCAAGTGGAAAAAGCGGGCTCGGTACTTCACATGATATATAGAAGGGTCTAAAAGACTGTACAGCTTTTTGTAAAAATCAGGATATTCCCTGTTAAAAAAAGGAAAAAGACAACACCCATTAGTGTACGATAGGACTTCACTGTGCCTCAATGTTTCTATGCTGCCCTGACACCACCCCAGACCACTGCTGTGCTCTATTTAGCTTTCTTACGTTTCTCTCCACAGCCACCACTTGAAAACAAGCTGTAAGGTGAACTTATGGCTCAGACACGTTCAGGATGTGAAGCCATGTCCACTGCCTGCAAACGGTACAGGATCTGGAGAAAGGCACACCAAAGACTAGGGCTTCACTATGTAATCAGATCAATGGAAATCGACTTTGGAGTACTGAGCAACCGTGGTCTGGAGAGGAGATTTAGGCTCAGCTGAAAAAAAGGTCAGACTATCAAAATTGCTCAGCATCCAAACAGCTGAGCCTCTTGTGCAGAGTTTAGCATTCTCATGGGGAAATGAGCCTGCAGATGTGTAGAATCCATTTCAGCTCTTTTCTATAAAGGTATAAATGCAAAACCCCACGTTCCTTTAAGCAAGACACTCTTCCCACTTACAGATTGTGCTGATGAATCAGAATGAATAATCCATTTAAGGCTAGTAGACTGATTGCACCACCTGCAAGAAAGTAGAGAGGTATCAAGACAGTAAGAAAATAAAAGATCATCTTCAACTTGTTTCTATTATAAAACCTTCCCACAAAGAACACAAAACTGAGTACCTCAAATGAAAGGCAGCACAGTAACTGTAAAGTAACACAATTTCATCTGAAGCCACTGAAGCCATCCAGAGGCTCATAAATTACATACAAAGATTAAGCTAGGGTTTAGAAGAATAGACTCTGAAGGACTGAGAAACAAAAGCATGCTGCTCTAGTCCCCCAAGAAAGCCACACTGGGGAGGTAAAGGCCTCCTCAGAAAGGACATTTCTGTAGGAAACTGCACATCCTCTGTCTGGACACAGGCTGGGTATCAGCACTGCTGGTTGAACTCCATATTTAGGTCACTCCAGTATGCTACTCTTCTCCTCTTTAAGTATCATCTTCCTTACATACAGTGAGCTACAATGCTAGGAAACACAAGTGAAAACATCTCACTTTCAGGGACAATGGAGTTCACTCTAGCTCCTTAGCTTCATCACAGCCAAAAATGCATCTATTTCATCACCCAGGCCACAGTGTTGGCATCCAGCAGCCCTTCCAGGTCCCTAGGTAGCATGCTGTGGTCTCCCAAAGGACAAAAAGCCTGTTGTCACTCACCTATGCCATAGGCCACTGTCAAGAAGTCTATCATGAGAGTGGGCTCGTTCATGTAAGGCAGGATGGAGTCATGCATAATGACAAGAACTTTTTTGTAAAGGCCAGTGGGTAGCTGTGAAGGACAAAATACATGAAACACTGCAGGGAGAACTCGGAGAGCAGCAGCAACCCATGGCTCAAAAAGGTTATGCACAAGCAAAAGGGAATGCGACAGGAAAACACAGAATGTCTGGAAACAACAGTTCCCAAGTGGGAGAGTCTAGAGGTGGCCCCTGACAATTAAGTTAATTCAAAGAAGCAGGCGTCCTCAACTAGAAGCATCATCACAGTTCAGAGGGGAAAGTCACCAGCAGAAAGTCATGGGAACCTTCAACTTGGGAACAGAGATCGTTCTGCTGTAGATCATTCCCGAGAGGCAGACTTGTTTAAGGCAGGAAGAAAAAGTTGAGAGTAAGGAGAAGCAGCAGATTGTACATGAGGTCACGTTTATTGACATGAGAACAGTCTAGAAGAAATGGTGTCAGGTGAGAACAGCCCAGTCACCAAGAGCACAGGGGATGTGGGGGGTGTCCCACCAGGAGCCCCATGCAAGGACAGCCACAGCCTCTAACAATCAGCAATTGGAAAGCCATGCAGATCCATGGCAGAAATAACACTCACCTTGTGCTTCAAAAAACAGAGCCACATTTTTTGAAACGCCTGCTTGTGTGCCTTGAAATAGAATTGAAAGCAGGGAGCTAAATACACAGTGTAGGTAAAGCAGATAAAATTTCATCTCTGAAGCACCAAATGAACAGTTACCTGCAGCTTCGACACCTTCAATTCCTCCCAGTTATCTAAGAAGAAAGGGAAGGCAGATGTTGAAATGGATGTTAAAATAATTCAAATGACCCTTTTTTTACTTAGTCCTTTGATCCCCTTAAAATCTGGGCTGAAGTCTTTGTCTTGACACAAGGCCATGACAGACCCCACTGCAGACTGAGGAATGTGGATTTTGTAATACCATTTAGCATCACTGTGATAAGGACACATTTCATTAGCAAACCATAATAGAGTCTTTAAAAAAAAAAAAAAAAAAAATCTTAAACCTGATTTTCTTAAATCTTTCATGCACGGTTCACCACGTGGAGCTTACTAACCTTGCTTCACCATGAATTTGACCATGTCACCCTCTTTGCTCGGCATGTTAATGGGTGAAATGAGGGAAAATACATTCTGCTGGTAAAATGGCAGCGGCCTCTGAGAAAAGAAGGATATAATCGAACATGAAGCAAGTTCCAAAATGGATGGTATGATGCTGGACTTCAATATTGCCCTGTTTCCCAAGCACAGAATGTATTCAGGAAAGAAAAAGGAAAGGAAAAATGCAGGTGGCTGAATACATACTAGTATATTCCCAATTGCCACCCTGTCCTGGAGTATTACTTGTTTGCCTAACACAAAACCTATCTCTGAACTAATTCTGGTTTAATAAAACCAGTGAATCCAAATAAAGAGAACAGACCCTTCTTTGGCACTAGAGAGAGGATAGAATTAAATTTGTGTGTGTGCCATCCGAGCTGCAGAGATATGGGCAAAACAGAAGCTAGAGCCCAGAGCAGGTTTTGCAAGAACAGCAGCATTCATGTCTTGAACTACCTCCAATTTCAGACTGAAAACAGTCTTTGTGTAATTGGCAACACTGTGAGCAAGAAAAAAACAGAAGAAAAAGAATAAATTAATCACTTCAAGTGAGCAACCTCACTTCTCTTATTTCCAAGGTCTCACAGAATCACAGAATGTTAAGGGTTGGAAGGGACCTCCCAGGTCATCTAGTCCAACCCCCCTGCCAGAGCAGGGTGGGGGGGGTCTCTCCATAGACCATTAGTCCCTCCCTGCTTTGTGCACTAGACACGCGTTTCAGATCTGTTTATCCAGACCCACCTCAACAGTCAGTTTGTTACCTCTTTTGTCTTCTGCATGACTTGTCCAATACTCTCAGTGACAGCCTTTATGACAAAGTACCGAATGTCATCATACTCCATGTATTCTTGAAAGCAAGAGATCAGGAGTGAAGCGTCCTCGTTTAAGGGAAGCAAGCCATCCACAACTACCTAACAAAAGGTTTGCAAAGGAAAGCAACAGGTCAGTCTCTTACAGTACTGCAGCAGACAGTAAGCTGTGATGGCTGAGGGGCACCTCCTCAGCTTTCTGAGAGGCAGCTACCATGGCTGTGTATTGCTTGTCCCAGAGCAATGTTCACAAGCCATTTTGACAAGCCCTCCTGAACTCTGGAATGAGCCCCTTCTATCAAAGACAGTGTCAGTTAGAATGACACAGTGGCTGCACCAAGGGCAGCAGCTTCCTTCTCGTCTCCCAGTCCTGGCAAGTGAGGTCAGAGACTCCAAAAAACCACCCCAGAACTGGTACTTCATAAGCACTCGGGAATCCAGCTCAAGCCTGTCTGAAGCAGCTGCAGGTGCCACCTCACCAGAGACAGCTCAAAATCCTGGTCCTCTCTCTAGACACCACCCTCCCTCCCCACTGTAAACTCTCTAGCTTGAAATTTTAGTCCTGGAGAAGATGAGCCCATGAGGTCGTGTGTGCCATCAGGTACCAGACAGGCAGAACTGAAGAGCTCCTCAGCTTACCTTAAGAAGTTCACAAGGAAAAGTTAAACTTCCCTTCCACTCTACTTTGATCAATGGATATTGTGCCTCCAACTCAACAAACTTCATGAGGGTGCAGAGAGATGATTCCTTTAAAAAAACAAACAAACAAAACAACTCAAAATCCCCCACTTCAACAAGGATACCAGGGGTACAGACCCAAAAGAGGCAACTTCTGAAGGAGAAAGAACGAAGGAAGTGTCCTTCCCAGAGAAAGCTGCGTGCCCACTACTGCAAGCAAGGGGAGCCTTAGCACCAGCCGTGCCTAGAGCCCAGCCTGCCCTCCCGCACCGAAATATTACAGCAGTAACTCCATCACTGCAAGGGACCCCCACACACGCACGTGAATCCGCGTCTCAGCGGCAGGCTCGGGACCTACCTTGACCTGGAAGGCATCGTGTCCCATCAGCTCCGCCAAGCAATCCACGCAGTCCTTGTAGCGGTGCCTCATCCACATCTTGTACTTGTCCTCGGCGCTGCAGCCGTCTGGAGGGTGAAAGGGACAAGCCGCGAAGGCTCAGTGAGGCCGGGCCGAGCCGCGGGCTCCGGGCCCTGCCTCTCCCGGTTCACCGCCGCCGCAGCCCCCCCGCTCTCGACTCACCGGCCAGAGAGGCCTCCTCAGCGGGCAGCGGGCCCACGAACAGCTCCCTCCGCTCCAGCAGCGCTCCGAAGAGCCGGCTGCAGGTCCTGACGGCGCAGAGAACATCCTCCGCCTCCTCCTGGCCCTGGGAAGAGCGTGACTCTTGAGGGCTGGGAGCCGGCGGGGCGGCCCCGCTCCCCGGCCTCGCTGCGAACCGCGGCCCGCAGCCCCCGCGCCGCCCCGCAGGCCACCCGACCCCCGCCTCCCTGCCTCCCTCCCTCCCGGCCCGCACCGCCAGCAGCTCCAGGATCTCGAAGACGCGGTTGGCATTGCCACGGCTCCCCAGCACGGCTGCCAGGCAGGAGGCGAGAGCAGCGGCCCGCGCCATGCTGCCGGCGGAAAGGAGGGAAGGAGGAGGTGGTGCCCACGGCCGCTCCGCCCACGGGCGGAGCCGGGGCTCCGAGCCCGCTCCCAGCCGCCCGCTCCCCGAGAACCGCGGCTTTTGAGGAGAAACTGCCCGAGCCCCCCCACCCCCCCCGCGCGTTGTACAGAGGGCAGGGCAAGGCAGCGCTATAAAAATGTACACTTTATTACACCTTCAGGTAGGATACATCACTATTCCTTATAATCCTACTGGATCAGGTACAAATGCTTATGTTCATCAGGTATTTACAGGTTGACTTTCTAACACACTCCCGAGAGAAAGACACATCAAAAGGAAAAAAAAAAAAAACAGCAGAGGAAAACAAACAAACAGAAAAAACTCGGAAACAAAAACAAGGTGTTTTTTCTTTTTCATCTTCATGAACTGACCTAAGCAAGAAACAATTGCCTCTTTAGACACCAAATCAGACCAGCACAATGCTGCAGTTCCCCACTGCTGGAAGGGCCCCCCCCTACACAACTTTCATGCACATAAGAGCTAAACATTTAAAAGTAAAACTGGGGCTAACTAAGCAATATTTCTGGGAGGAGCAGCACTACACCGTGCACAGTGTCAGTTCTCTGTTAGCGTAGCATTTGCTTTGCATTTTAAACAATACCAGTTTTGGGGCTAGTACCGAGGGTTAGGTAATGGCACAAATGAGTGGGTCATGAGGGTCTCAGGGGAATACTAGTGCATGCACAAACTGCTTAAAAAAACCCAACAATGCCCTTGTATTCACAGACCTGGTGGTCCAAGAAAAAAAGGATGCACAAAATAAAAAGAGGATGCATAAAAATAAAAAATAAAATAAAAAATAAATCGGGAACACTGCCAAACCCAGTGTTTACATTTGTGATCTTAACAGAACGAGCTGTTCCTGTCCTCCTGAAAACAGGAGCTGGCTGGGTATTCTTTCTTGTTTAAGCCTTGTGGATTGCTAGGTACCAATAGGTGTGTACATACAGTGGTAAGAACTAAACATATGCTTTCCTGGCCTGTAAATAGGCTCCCTTCCTAAAAGAGTAAAGAGATCAGAGAATGGAAAAATAAACTTAAAACTGTCTCAGAAAAGGAATGTTAACTGTGTCTGAATTTTACATGCCGTGCAGTTTTATGGCCAAAGTAAAATAAATCCATTCAAGCCACCAAGAGCTTTTTGATACCTCAACTCAGCGCTGTTTGCAAACAGTCTGATTTTCATTTTATGCAAAACAAAGTCAAGAAAACCCCCACAGTTCTATGCAGCTTTTTGCTTGCTTTTTTTTTTTTTTTTCATAACAATAAGGCAAACTGATTTGGAGGAAGAGGCCATGCTCTATTCACATCCAAAATACCCACCTGAAGATACATTCATCATTAGCTTTAGTAAAAGAATAGTACAAAAGTTAGATCTTATTCTTTACACAGTTGAAGAATTAAGTCTTAGATTTAATTTCACTATTCTCTCCTTCCCCCACCCCCCCACCCCCCAAGCTGAAAGCTGAGTAGAAAGTACTGAACATTTAAACATGTTGCAAGAGCAGAATGAAACTGAGAGATTAAATTTGATCAGTTGGAGATTTTCCTTGATGGAAGTCCCATAAGAAACAGCCATGGACCATTTGTTTAGCTGTATCCACTGAACAATTCTTTTACAAAGGAAAAAGAAAAAAAAAAAAACAAAGAAAAAACAAAACAAAACAGGGCTACACTTTAATACACATCTACTATCAACACAGTATTTACTCAGTTCATGCCTAAAATATCCATTATCTTAAAGTGAAGTATGAGAATGAGCGCACAGATTGGGTGATTCAGTAAACTGTACACAAAACTACTAACAAACGTTTTAAAAGACTTACAAAAATGGAGAATGAAACTTTTTTTTTTCCTTCTTAATTACATATACTTACAGGTTTTTCACATTTATTGGCTAAACTTTGCAGGGAGCACTTCAAACACATTAGAACTTCCAGAGGTATTTACCTCAATCGAGAACAACATGCAGCTTCTACACAGCTGGAAAATACTTTGCTATATTAGCCACACTTGGTTCTTCAAATGGCTTCGCTGTGGATACCGAGAGAACATCCAAATTCTAGCAAAGAACTTCAAACTCCCACGGGCAGCTTGTGGTACTCTAACAGAGATGACTTCTACTGACATCTATGGCACACTGCCATGTTGCTTTTGTGAAGCTGGGCACAATTTAAACATAAGTATTGTTTGCTTTATCTGGTTTGAATGAGCACAGAGAACACTGGCAGAATGCACCTGGTACAGATTTTGAGTGCTAAACAGTTGCTAATACACTGAAGTTAAATCAGAGTTTCCATGTTTAAATGTTCACCAGCAAAAAAACCGAAAAAAAAAAAAATTAAAAAAAAAAAAACCAAACCACCTTCTGCTAAAAAAACCCCATAGAGGTGATTTGTCTTCATGGGGATGTTTGGAGTAGCTTCTCACTTGGTGCAGCAAACAAGAAATGTTTCCCTGTTATTGCATTTTAATCATTAAATCAACTTGGTTTAGTAGGTGCCTTTAATCTGACAGTAGGCGTCCTCATTTGTACTTTTGCTTGCTGATTCTGGGCTTCAGGCGTTGCTGGTGTCTGGGCTGGATTCTGTACACCTGGAGCCTGCATCTGGGGAGACGCTGTTGTCACGACCTGCTGTTGTATCAGTTTCTGCTGGACGACCTGTGCAGTGGCAGTTGTTGCAGGAATCACCTGAACCTGCTGTTGACCTGCTGTTGTCTGAGAAAGTGTCACAGTTTGGGGTTGAGCTTGTACCTAGACATTAGGATGACAAGGCAATTACAGAGTAGTCTGGCGTTAAACTGAGCATTCATTACATTCCTGCTCTACAGAAGGCATCTCACTTATACAGGCATTTGCCTTCTTGACTGACAAGCGTCTTGGGCAAAGCAGGAAGGCTGGGAGGGATTCTGGTAACACAGGCCCTGTGGTTTCACTGAGAAACAATGTTCTGTCACATATTCTAGAGCCTTATAAATCAGAGCTAAGAGCCAAGATGCCTGCAACTCAGATTTCTGCAGTGCAAATTAAGGTGTATTCCCCCAGATCCTTTAGAGAAGATGGATGGTAAAAAACCCAATCGGATAAACAGGAAAATTCCTGTGCTACTAAAGCAGAAGCAAAGAAACGTGAGAAGGACAGAAGGAGGATGAAAGAAGGAAAATTCCCACTCTGCACCTATATTGTGACAGTAAATACAGCCATGGAGGCTTCCTACCAGTCTCAGACTGCAGCAGCCAGTCTCTAGTGTCAATTTAGGGTGAAACAGTCTGAACTTCATCCATAGATCTTATTTTCATAGCTCTACCCAGAGCAAGGGAGAAAAAAAATTCAACATCTCCTTGTTCAGAGGACAAGGTAATGAAAACTGAGCAGCTTCAGTTAGTTGCCTTTGTCAAAGGCAGAAGCCAAGTGAAGCTGCAGGGACTCCTCCAGCGGAAAGTTCTCTCTGCACCAACCCGAGAGGAATCCTGTGGGAAGCACTAAAAGCACAGGTAAAATGAATCCTACACACACATCAAGACCCCAGTTCTAAAACACTTAGTACAGCCTAATCCTACTGCCTCTGATGCCACCGGCGTGTGTGTGAGGGGAGTTGTTTGTCTTTTTACCGTGGACTTCAACAGTCCCAGAGTTTTACCATCAATGACTTCTGAAAATCTAGCTTTTAATGTCTCTTGAAAAGTTATCTAGGAGCTCTTACTGACAACAATGGACAACTCAACTTGTCTTGACTGATGAGGTTTCTACTCCCTGCTGCCTACCTTGCCTTAGAAGCATTTAAATCTGCAGGGGTTACCAGTCAGCTTACACCACTTTATCATCATTTTAAGATAAGCAGTCACAGATTTTATACTGCACAAAAGTGCTGCCCTATAAACTGTGACAGATTAAGAGTTGATTGGCTCAGATTTTTATGCACTGAAGGCAATAACTTCATCCACTGTCCAAAGTTAAATCATTCCTGCCAATCAACAGCATAAGTTATGGCTGTTGCTAATGTTCTGAATGATGCTGTGCTAAGTAAATAAACTGCCTGGTAGTCAGGGGAGGGGAGACCAAATTGTTGGACCTTCTCTTGCCCTAGTCCCATCTGTTATCATACCACATTTAAAACAGATACCACACCAGCCTGACTTCTACAAAGCACCTGGCACAGTTTCATGAACTAGAACAAAACAATTTGTCTCAAATTTGATAGAACAGACTCAGATGGCACTCATTACTTCAGTTATTTGCTGTCTTTGCATCATAAGAAACCAATTTTTACAAGTTCTTTCACATCTAGAAAATATTTTTTACAAACTGTTTTGCAACTTATCTACAGTGATAAACAAACATCACTCCATCTACCAGTGGTTTAGACCAGAGAATATACAGCAGCTGACTCAGTATCCACATGATTCAATTTTATGGAAGGGAACTTGCTATATCCTTCAAAAATACTGCCTGTACCACATATAAACGAGCTTTCAGTAGGATCATGGTTCTAGTGCTATATTTGACAAATGCAAAACCTACCTGTTGGGAAACCGAAACCATCTGTTGAATGTTAGCAACAGTAGCCTGTTGCTGGACCACCTGGGGAAGCTTTGCGACCTGTAGTGACATGAAATAAAGATCTGGTCAAAATAAAATAATGTTAATAGCAGCAAACACACCATACCTATCAAACCTGCTATCCCATGAAAACCTTTCCCAAGTCCTGTTCATGGTAAGCTGCAGCTTGGTATTCTCAGTGACACTGAACTTTAGTAAAAAGAAACTTTTTAGATCAGTCTGTTGAAGAACTTAGATAGGAGGGGAAGAGGAAAAGTAGTATTTTCAATTTTAACTGCAACATATTTGTTTCCTCCTATGTCCATGTGAAATTGAAGGAAACACAGATGTTCTAAGGTGCTAGATATACTTTTGAAAGAGTAAGGTTTCCAATTCCTAACCCCCCTCCTCCTCCTCAGTTAAGACTAATCCAGTTATGCAAAGAAGGTAACTGCCAGCTACTCTTGGCTGCCAGAGGATAGGCCGGGAGACAGCACCACAGAACAGGAAGAACTCTGACTGAATCTTCCTCAGTAAATACAGTACGGAATCCTTTGCTTAATAAAAAGGAGTATCAGTGTATTTATTTCAAAGAAAGGCAAATTTATGGCTTAGCTCTTCTGACCTGCTACAAGGCCGCATATTCAGCACCGTGAGTTCTATTATAAATTCAATTTAAACAATTGTGTGACCAGAATTAATACGAATGGGTGCTAAAATGCTACATCACCTGTCATCTTTACAATTCTCCAGTCACTGTAGAGTGTAAAGGTGTAAATCTGTACCTGAATCTGGGCCTGCACTTGCTGGCTTCCACCTGGTTTCTGGGTTTGGGAAATTGGAGTTGTTAAGAACTGTGTTTTAATGGCAGGTTGTGTGGTGTAAGTTACTTTTTGCTGCTGTGATGTCTGCTGTTGGGTTTGGACTGTAACCTGTTGAGCATTTATCTGCAAAAGAGGAAAAACAGCATCAGTGAATACAAAATGTAGGTGTATTTTAAAGAACAGGTATGTAGCTAACAAGATTAACCCCATCTCATTATTGAAACAAATTTCTCCTAGGATTAGTAATAGCAAAATGAGCACTAGGAGAAAACTTTCATGCACTTATACAAATACTCCGAATCACTTAAGTATTAAATGAAACAGTTCTCTCTTACACACACACACTATACAATAATATACTTCCAAAAACCCACATTGGTGGCTGAAGGACAGCAAAGCCCATGGGAAGATGATGTTTCAGGAAGAATTACATTTTGTACAGTTGATATTGTAAACAGTGAAAATCTTTGGGATTGTTCCACATTCGGTTATATTAGAAGTGACTGAAGAGAATCTTAATCTTTGCTCCTTAAACCAGAAAACAGTAGAACTCAGTTTGGAGCACAAGAGTCTTACTGAAACTATTCAGCACCTGACAAGGCACATGAGAAACCGTTGTCTTGAGATGGATTTAAGATCCACCCCTAGAAATACTGACTGACCCTCTAGGAGTGTCCTCACAATCCAGAGCTGAAGTTTGTAGCCACAGAGGCATCACATAACTCAACGGGAGAGCAAACGACAGGTACCTTTTGCTGCACAGTAGCCTGACCCTGTGCAACCTGAGGCTGGATAGCCTTCTGTTGCTGTGCTGCTTGATGATGCTTGAGTTTCAGAAGCTGCTGGACATGCAGTGGTTGTGCAACTACTGTCTGGCCTCCTGAAAATTACAAAAATAATTATAGAACTGTAAGAGTCTTCATTTTATTGCTTTGTTCCAGTAATCACAGCTTGCAGACACAGATTGTGCTTTTTATAGACTTATGCATCTGCATAGCTTTGAGCACTAATAACCCACTGATTTTAATGGGAATAAGACATATGATTTTGACAGTGGAGAAAAAAAAATCTATTACCTAAGGGCATGAGTAAGCTAACTTTGTGTTCTAACAGTAATCTTCCTACAGGAAAAAAAAAAAAGATCTGTCCAGAGTACAGGAGACAGTTATGAAATACAAGTTTTACTATTTCCATTCTGCAATTAAAAAAGAAGGTGCAATTTCTGCATCTTTATTTTTAAAATGGTATCTGCTCACTTACTCTCATGCACGGGTCAAAAGAAAATTCCAAACGACAAAACCAACCACATCTGGCTAAAGAATCATGCTAACCTCCAGATTAAATGCAATAAGCTCAAGTCTCTTACCTCATACTAGCAACACACCAGAATGCAACCTCTATGCCTTTAGATTTTAAGTGTGAGTGTCCCACAGAAGACATTATTTGAAACATCCTACCTTTAAAAATGCGGGATTTAAAATTTTACTGTCTTTTAGCAAGTCAGTTGACATACCTGCTGCTTTCTGTGGCTGCCCAATGGCAACACTAATGCCTGCAACAGTAACGGGGAGTGTAGTGACTCCTGCAGATGACACAACGGCAGCCGGAACAGAGACCACCGGAGGCTTTGCCAAAGCAACCTGTGCTGCTTGAGGGGTTTGGGCCTGGATCTGTCCTTGCGCTTGAAGCTGGGAAGCAGGAACACGAGTCTAAGCAGTAAGGAATCAAGATTATTGTATTGGCCCAAAAGATATCTGCTGCATTTAACAGGTCATTATAAAGTGATAGTTGTAAATGTTTCTAGGCATAAGCACTCCCTTACAGTAATACACGTCAGACATGGTAGCAGTGAGTAAGTGCGATTCAAAGCTACATCTTTTGTACTGCCTAAGTAATGCAAAGGGCACTTGTGTGTGTGTGAATGACCAGTATCCAGTTCATATAAACCAGCAACGAGAATAAGGTGTTTGCAAAGTCAAAGACAACTTACAAGACGAGCAACTTGCAGGTTTGTCACAGTAGTGCCTGTGAGAACTGCACCAGGACGAGGTGCTGTAACAGCAGTCAGTTGTTGAGTTTGCTGTTGCTGTTGGACTTGCACTTGTGCCGTTTGCTGTTGTGCCCCTTGCTGTGTCTGCTGTGCTGCCTGCTGCTGGGGAAGCTGCAGCTTCTGCTTCTGCAACTTGATCAGCTGCTCCTGAAAAAAATCAAATGCTTCCATCATTGCCCGTCTTTGACATGACTACAGGAAAAAAATGGAGATGAATGTGAAGCTTTAAAGAAGAACCATTCTGTGCCACATTTTAGTGATGATCAAAGAGCTAAGAATGCAACTCCTTCACACAGTGCTTTGCCAGTGTAAGTAAGAATAAGTGCTTTACATCCTGACCTACTGCTGCAGTGGTTCTATTTGAAATGGCTGCCAGACTCACTGCTGTCAGGGAATTTTGGTGGGATGAAATTTTAAAAAGAGCTGCATTTCACCCTAGCCCAAGAAAAGAGGATACAACAGGTACTGCTAATAATTACAGAAACAGTGAGAGCGACACGCCACGTTACTTCAGAAGCATTTCCTCACCTGCGACAATTTCCCTACGGTTTTTATCTGAGCTGGAGACTGGGCTTGTGCCTGAGCCTGAATCTGTGGGACCTGCACCTGAGCAGCCTGCTGCTGCTGTTGCCTCAGAAGCTGGAAGTGAGCAGGGGTGATTGTTTTGCCAGACAGCTGGACTGTTGGTGTAGCTGGGAATAAAGAAAAAACAAAATGCTCTGAAGAAAGACTTGCAACATTCAGTTTAACTCCTTTATTTCACCTGAAAAGCCAAGATGTTAAATGCGTATTTTTCTACTCCAGCCCAGTCTGTGGACCAACTACAAATAACAACACATTAGCATAAACACAATGTAAAAGCAGAGTAAATAACAATATATATGCTCCTTTCTTCACAATGATTTTTAGTCAAGACAGGCGATTCTAATATTTTATTGCTAGATTATTAGTAATCTTTTAAATTGTAATGCCCTGGGGCCAAGCAGCTCTCTACTGCAACATGTTATCCAGAAATACTGGAGAAAAATGTAATCTGAACACCAACAATAAAGCAAGTGAAAAATCATAGCACTGTTTAACTGTGCTGCCAACAAAACCAAGCTTTCAATATTGTAGGGCTATGGTGCTCAAGCAACCTACAGAAATGCTGGGGCCCTTTACGCACCCTCGGCAAACAATCCCTAAACACACAATTATTACCTGGTGTTACTTGAGTCACCAAAGATCTCGTCTGGGTCTGCACAGGCGTTAAGTTTGTAGTGACTACTGCTGATGCCGTCACTGATGTCACTGCCCGGACTCCCTGGGTAGATGCTATGGTCACCAGCTCCGTGGAAGCAGCAGGTGCTGCCGCAGTTCGCTGCTGGGTATGCACCACTTGTGCAGTTGCAGTGCCTCCCGACGTCTGAAAAGGAACACAAGTCATTATTTCTCACAGTTACCATCCCTCATACAAAGCTATGGAACCTTCTGGAACTGGACTATGCAATTTTAAAAATAAACATGGAAAATGGAAAAGCAAAGCCAGTCCAAATCTTTCTAACACAGCTATCTGTTCAGATATGTCTCATCAGCAGCATCTGGTTACATCTTTTTCAAACAGACTGACCACCAAACCCTTATCTGCATTACAGAAATTTGATTTTACTACCTTTACATGTTTTGCTTTATCTTCCGTAGTCTTAAACCATTATAATCAACAAAAAGTAAAACAGCTACAGGCTGGAAATGATAATGACATAATACATTGTCTATGACAGCACTCATCTGCATACTGTTTTTAACAGCAGTAACTAGTAGGTACTTTCTTCTGATAAACTCTTCCAGTGTATTGTGATATTTTGGTAAGGGAGAGAGGGGTTTGACACAAATAACATGATGCACATGAAATTTCCAAGAAGCAGAGTTTCTGCTAACATGGAAAGCTACAATACAATGTGCAACCAAGATCAATCCAGGGACACAACTAGGGATGCGATCTACTCACCGTCAGCGTTCCAGGTATAACAGGTGAAGCCAGACGTTTATTGATGGGCTGAAAGGTAGCAGCAGGGACTCCAGCAACAGTATTCACTATGACATTTCCACTCACTGTAGCTGAAAGCAAGCCAGGATTGAAGGTGAGATTCTAAAAATTAAAATCTGAATGTCCTATCATCTCTAATGCCTAATTATAAAGTCTTCTTACCAGTCTGTATACTCGTCCCCGTAACTGCTGTTTTGATTGTGCCCGCCTATTTAGAAGACAATTGAGGTAACAGTTCAGAAAGCAAATAATTGAGTACAGCTCTTACTCTACTATGCTGTTGAACACAATACTGCATTCCAGGAGTGATAAAATAAGAAAAATGCAATCAAATGCACAGATACTCTGCAGTTGTTCATTCATTCTACATATCAACAACAACTGATGTGTATATTAGGATTCTGCCACACTAACAAGCAATTGGAGACCAGTCAAATGTTCGATAAATACTGGTCATGTGACACCCTTGTTAGCAGAAGAAAGGAGCAATATCTTACTCTGGCACACCACAGACAGCCACTCACACACAAATACCACCAAGCAGTAGATAAATAGCAACACTTATGGGTCAGAACCCATCCTCTGCCTCTTCCTGTAAAAGCTGTAATATTCTTGCCCTTCAACAAGCGGAATAAAACCATGACTGCCTGCACATGTTGCAGGCTGGATTGGCTCTAAAAACAAAAGCCTCAGACCTGTCATCAGATTCATTAAAACAGACTCTACATTTAAGGAAGCCATGAAAACTTTGCACAGATTTGCAATAAAATCAACATGGTAGGTCCTGTAGGACACAATAATCCACTTGCCTTGAAAAGGTTAATAAAGCTTTGGGTTTTAAGCTACTTGAACAGAAGAGCTCTTAGAGCTATGTTCTCTTTATTCCCCAAGTTTTCTGCATAAACAGTCCTCACTGACTGTGTAAATGTATTTGCTTAGACTTGGTTAAATTAAAAGTTCAAACTGAAAAAGGCAAAAAAAATATTTGCAAAGGATATGGTAGTTTGGAAAGGAAGGACGGAGGGATCTTTTATCTCACTACACTGACCTAAAATTCCCACTTTCCAGAGAAAACAAAAAACACAGATACGGTACACAGAGAAGAACTGAAGTTACTACACCAGAGGCACCAAGCCCTCCCTTTCTTACCAATACTGCTGTGTTGGCCACAGTAGTTACTGCAGTCTGCACTACTGCCTGGGGCTGCTGAACTACCTGTGCCTGAGCCTGCGGCTGCGGCTGGGCTTGCGCTTGCTGTACAGCTGGCTGCGGAGCTTGCTGCTGGCCAGCCTGCTGCTGCTGGGGCTGCGGACCTGTCTGCTGCTGGGCCCTCTGCTGTTCAGCCAGAGCCTAGGAAATCAAAGTGTCAGCTTCACAGTCTTCAAAACAGTGCATGTAACAATCAGGATGGACTTTGTTCAAAGGAAAACAAATGAAAATCCAAACCCCCTTAATTCTAAGCTTGTATTATATATGTGTGTGCAGGGACAGCATATGAATCTGTCTTGACAGTAACTAACTCCAGCTTACGTGACCTAACTGGTTTCAGACTCAAAGCTATGCATACTCAGGGTTATACAGCTTAGCACATAGCACAACAAGCGATTTACCATCCACAAGCAAGGACAAGTGTCTCTTCCTGAATAAAATACGAAAGGAGGCTACAGAGAGTCAAGAATAAAACAAGATTATTACATGTTTTTAATCTATTTTCCAAAAGGATGTTTCTAAGCTCAAGACTTAGGCTCAAGGAAGGGTCCCACTTTGGACTCTGGGATACCTAAACTCTAGTAGGGTAACAATTTGTAGCTGGTTTGTCTACTGTACCGACAAACTCCTCCCAGGAGGCAGCTTTTCTCGTACTTCCTCTGTTGTCTAATTCTGTAATTACTGCAGTCATATGTATAGGTGAGATGGAGACCATACCTTTTTCTCTTTTGCAATACGTTCTGCTCGGAGGGATGCGACTTGAATTGGAGGAAGTGGCTTATCATAGTTGATTCCACTAGAAACAAGGATAAGACAAAGCACACAATCATTAAAAATAAGTATCTGAAAGTCAGAAAAGAAAAAAAAAAAAAACAAACCACTTTTATGTAATTCTTAACTCATTTAAGACAGAGAATGCCCACCTTTCTGCAAGCACTGATGCATGCTTTGGATTCTTCTGGAAAGGATTCATGCCAAGTCTGAAATTGAGCAAAACTGTATTACCAGAGACAGAAATAAATTAAACCCAATATTTAATTTCACATGTTTTAGCAGATGACACTGCAGTTTTGGCGAAGCTTTCACGATATTCCCACCAGTACTGGAACCTGCATATGGGTAGACATTTTAAGAAAGACTCAGAGTAAACATTACACCAACACAGAAAAAGTTACTGCAGGAACATACATAGAAAACAATGTACAACTCAATAGCATAGACATCAAAATTTTACCATTCAGGCAAATGGAAAGTCTGGTTTATAAAGAAGATTTAAAACAAACCCAAAACCAACTGAGTGCTCTACTGCTCTTAATCACACAAAATAAATGCACAAGTGAGTAAAAGCTAACCCAAACACAACGTACAAAGGCATTCCAATAACACAAGGCCGGGATTTCAAGGAAAGAGATCAAAACCAGAGAAACAAAACTGCACTTTGCAACAGTGTAAACTAACTCAGTTGTGAGAGCAATTCAGAACACAGTTTCCAGGAGATGTGTGGGAGATGGAATGACCCCAGTTAAACTTACAGAGGTTTGATAGGTGGACTTCTTTTCCCTGCAATCATTTTCATCATCTCAAAATGATTAGTATAAAGTTGCGTGTGGGTTGCACCTTCATCTTGAGCATAGATCTGATTGGTACGAAGTGGGCGACTGTTTTTAGTCTAAAAAATGAAAGCAAACCAACTTTCAATTGCAAACACACCCACATAGTATTTTGTCTACGTATAAACACATGGTGCGCTTGTAGATTATTTAAAAACGTACTCCAACATATCTATCACAGACTGGTTTCTGCCTCGTGTCACTGATAACTTACTGTTACACAAAACTCTATGGGAAATATATAAAGAAAAAGCAAAATAAGGAGCAGTTCTCACGGTCACACTGGCATCAGCACTTGGGGACATACAAAATGACAAACTCTAATTTGAAAAAGAATCTTTGCTTTAGTTTAGATTTTGCAAGTTTAATTCAGTACCCAAACCAAGAGCCCATTAGTTTAAGTTATTCATAGCGCACACATAAATATAGTAAAACCATCACTGCACTGCTCTCCCAACACAGCTATGTTAACATCCAACACACCATGCCACTCTAACATTTGGCTTCTCCTAAGCAGAAACTGCCAGTCAGGGACAAACCTGCTTTTTAGTCAGAGAATGGGACTACAGTCAGAAGTTCTAGATTCTCTACCTAGTTCTGTCACTAAATTGCTGTGTGGTTGGGAAGAAGCTGTTTATAATCGTGGAATTTATTTTTTGTTTCTGTAGCATACTATCACCCTCATTTATTAAAAGGAGCTTCGAGCATTAAATTCACTATATATTTGTAATCCACTTAGACTCTAGCATGAAGTACATTCTTACAGATCTTAAGAACCATCATAGTAATCAGGATAAGTTACATGGTAGTAGTTAGATGGAAAAACAGCCACTACAGTTTAAGTGAAATCACAAACTTCTTGAATGATTTAAAATTTATCTATCAAATCCAAAAGCTGAAGTCTGGTGTCAATCCACTGTATCAACAAAGAAAGAAAAAAAATAAATTTGGAATTTTAATTGATGTTTCAGAACTCAAGTAACACTCAACATGGATCTCATATGAATTATCTGCCCACCTCCATTGCTGCTAAATACCACAGTGTCTAGATTTGATTTTGAAAGAATACCAATGCACACCTTATAAATACTTTTTGTCTTCTTTTTAGGATTAGCTTCGTACATTAGCTGTAAAATAAGAAGGAAAGTTAGATGATCTTTTGTGGAAGATTTTGTTCAGGTGCTTTTTCTTTTCAAAGAAATCACATAAAATAAGTGGAAATCCTGATGAGGATAATTTTATAATCTTTAAAAAGTTATTTATTTACACTGTTGAAACATTTAACAAAAAAAACAAGCGTTTACGGAGATAAGGAAAAAAAAACCGCTACAAACTTAAGGTAAAAAAGACGCATCATTCTATGTAAACTCACCTTTCCTTCTTCCCTTGGAATAATGACATTTTCGTATCTGTTTCGGCATTGTTTTGGTGAGCGATAGACTCTGCTGCATGAGTTAACAACATCGCTAACAAGGTCCCAATTGGGAGTGTGTGCTGGCGATACAACAGCAAGATTTAAAGGAAGCTCCAGCAGCTGCTTCACTGCCTACAATAGATAAAGGCACAAAAGCTTCAGATGACAAATCACTCCAATCTTCCAAAGCTCCCCTTATCTGCACATGCCCACACACCATTACTACAGTGATACAGATAGCTTAGGGCTCAGGCTACGGGTTCACCTACACTCACAGAGAATAAATAACCATAAAATGCTACTGCGCAGACCAATGTCCAAGAAAACACTTGGAGATGGGTGTAAGAGGAAGAGAGAGCTGCCACTCAAGTGCTGCTCTCTTCTCAAAGGTGGGGAGAACCTGAGCTGCATTATCCAATGTCCAGCCAGCACAACTGATCTGGAACGTAACAGTAAGTGATCTCTACAACAAGAGTAGTACTCAATCACGCATTTTCTAGTTTAACTTTTAATTTATCCTTAGAGGAATATAAAGGATAAGCAATCTGTTCTGAGCTATGTCAGCAAAATGCCAAACTAGCCCTTAAGAATTAGAAATAACCTTGAAGAGATAAAGCGCACAAAGAGCCATTTCTGACATCAGAAACTAATGTCATAATACATAATACATGTCAAATAATACAATAAATAATAACAGCAGAAAGCACAGGTATGATCTGACCTGCAGAAGTGCCCAGTCTTCACTGATCAACCACTCTGGATTATCTTGTCCAGCCTCAGCAGCTGGTTTGACAAGAGTTGGCAAAGGCTTTGCAAACTGTGTTTGTTGTTTCAACAAGATGTTCTTCTTTTGCTCTTTGCCCTCTCGGCGCATTTTCAACATTCCTGGAGTTGCTCGATCAAAAAGTGAACGAGGTGGAATAACTGTCTCTCCATGACGTTGCTTTTTCTTCCTACCTGCAGCTAAGACAAAAAAATCCCAATCATTCTTGGTAAATAGTTTCTATCATTCTCCGATTCCTCTGCTGCTAGCCACAAAGTGCTCCCACGTGTATACAAAGTATTCCGTAATGCCTCATAAAAGTGTACTCTCAGTAGCCAAAAGGGGCCTGCTATCAAGTAAGAGCAGCCTTGTCCTAACTCACATCTTAGAAACCCGCTTCTCTAAAATGATCTTTTTAAAAACACCTGTATGTCTAAACAGAAAGAACTGGGGCTTCCAGTGAATCTGTTGCTTCAAGACTGCAGTGAGACAAGAATTTTCACCTCTTCAAACCTGCAAATTTGATCTTTATTGGACCAGACATTAAGAGGTGTGAAAATTACCTTGTTTTTTTTTTTTTTTTTTTTAACTTTCAGGAATAAATCTCAGAACAGTTTTGAACAAACACTTACCAGATGGATCTGTTTTGTGTCGCTTACGTTCCTTCCTGACGTACACTGGAGGCAACTTTGATTCTGGAATAGGGGTGGTATCATACATCAAGCACATAACAGAATCTATGTAGATATCATTGTCATCCTGAGGTGGAGTGGGAGGAGTCCAAAGCTGCACAGAACAAAATTTGTAGTTACTGCACTATCAATTCTCCCCTGATCTTTTCTTTCAAAAAATAAAAAGCTTTTTTAAAGCTGCCTCATGTTATTTTTACTTACTGGCATTATCTCAGTTTGTCCATCTGGACCTTCATAGACATATTCCTACAGAGCAAAAAGAGATACAGTTCAAATGATCCAATTGAACCCTGAGGGAAAAGGTATTCTCAGAATAACTGCTCAGAAATACACTATTAAGAAAAACAAGACTAATCAGAAATTACTTTGTTGTATGCATCCTCCCGAGTGTAGGTCAGAAGTTCCTCTTCATCCTCCCAAAGCATTTCCTGCTCTTTTTCCTTTAACTCCTTCATATGCTGGACTTCCCATGCTTTCTTTGCAGTTTTCAATTCCATCTAGATGGAAGTCAGACTCCTTATAAACTTAATGCAGTAACAGACACTGGATTCAAATTTATCAATTTGTATTTTTATGGACAAACTCCTTACATTTTGATATTTTCAATGTCTTAACAGATACTTTCACAACCATTTAGAAGAAACTTTTTGGTCTCTGTTGAGTTTTAAACCCTCAAAATACAGCAAACTCAGAATTTCAGAAAACCAGCTCCTTTACCCAAATAAGCAGGCTCACTGAAATGAACAATTTTTTTTCCCTTGCTATCGATTCACATATTTGCTGAGCTGAAGAATTTAATTCTCATTTTATAAAAAAGAAATTAAGAATTGACACCTGCTTAAACTAAGAGAATCACAAAATAATAAGCTCTCTGTAAGGCGCTGCAGTGTTCATAAAGTACAGAAAGAGAAGATCACAGAAGTGCCTACAATACATTCCATGTCATTGAAGAAACTTCCATTTCACACTGAAACTATAACCCTGCTTGTACAAACTGTGACAGAACAACATGGAAAAAAGATTTGTTGTTTTACCTCATTCAACCGTGGCTCTTTCTCATCAACTGAAACGTGGAAGAGCTCTAAATAATTCAAGGCATACTTCTCAATTGGAGTCAGCTGAGAGAATGTATCAATGAAAAAAAAAATAAAGTTAGCATTGAGTATAATAAAAGAAACATTAACTGAAGAAGAGTTGTATCAAAGCTCTCCTTAAAACTAATCTCCCTCTCCGATGGCTTAACATCTTAAGACAGTAGGAGGTGTCCTATCCATTTAATGTCAGTACAAGCCCATTGACAGCAAAGTTGCTTTAAGGTCAGAAGGCAAATAAACTGAAATATTTGAACCAAACATTGCTTTTTAACCAAATATTCATGGAAAGTCATGGTACCTGATCCACAACAGCCACTAACTCCTGCAGCTGTGAGGGCTCTTCATTGTATTTTGTCTCACAGAGCTCCGAGATTAAAGGTTCAATACTTGACTCGGATCCCATTTCTTGTATGCGATCATTTGACTCTGCATCCTCTTGTTCAATGCTGTTGAGGGCCTTTCAGAAAGACATATTTTAAAAATAATGAAGACTTCAAAAATATGAAAAGAAACCCCATAAGAAGTTCACTGAAATCCAACATAAATTTCTGGTGTAAGTCTCTACTAAGGCAAAAGAAACAGTCCCCAGAAAGCGTACAACTCAACTGTGGAGTTTTTATCACAAGGAAAATGACATAATGACATAAAAGTAACAGAAAAAGATGCTGACAGAATTTACTCAAATAAAAAGAGATAAGGCAGTTGTTTAATACTAATCTTGCACAGCTGTATTTTTAATGTGTGTGTTAATAATTACCTCTATGAATGGTCTTGCAACTTTAGGTGAAATATTTTCTGCTGGAGATGGCTCTTGAGAAAGTACTACAAATTCTTCTGCTTTTACTCTAAATCCAGAATCCTCCATAGGAGAATGAACCTCAAACAATTCCTGAATTGTTTGCTTGGTAAGGAGAAGAAAAAAAAAGGGAAATACATTGAGCTTTTGGGACCACTCTCTTTTTGTATATAGCTTTGAATTAGCTCAGGTTCAAGTGACCTTATGAACTATGGGCTGACTACAGAAAAGTTAAGCCTCTATTATTTCTGGAAAATTGGGTTTTTTCCTATTCTGTAACATTCTCCTGTAGGAGTACAGAGTAGAATAAAGTGTTAACAGTTCATTTATAGGCAAGTCAGAAATACGCACTGTGTCATCCAACACCATAGTATTGGGAGTGCCAGAGGGGGTGGACTGATTTAATCAGTGCCATCACTGTCGTCTGCATCTTCAGAGCAGCAATTGAGAGCCTATCTCACTAAATACCCAAACTTTATATTTCAGATTTTTAAAGTTGTTGAAACCTTCCTCCTTAAAAGATCTGCAGAATTTTGCAGTAGGGTGCAAGAAACCAGAATATATCAAGTCACATAAGTGATGTCTGTGCATCACTATGCAAGTAAAGGAACAAAAGCAGGTGGACAGTATCTCAGAGCGAGCAGGCCTAACACCTACAGTTCAAGCAAACATGAAATCTGTTTACCTATCAATTGTAAACAGATTTCTACTACAGTTATTAAACACTTCAATACAGATGCTTCAATTTATTAAACATGGCAACACAGGTGTTTGAATGCATTTTGAATATTAACTTACCTGTGTTAAAAAGGCCATTGAATAGTCATTTCCCTGAGCAGCTACTTCTCTGATCAAGTCCTTTGTGCCATTTTTCAAAAGCTTCTCTTCTACAGAATTACCACTGACAAGCCTATAAATAAATAAATAAATAAATAAATAAGACAGAAGGAAAAAAGAAGAGAAGAGAAAGTCAATAAGTCATTTCCAAAACAGCTTTCAGAAATAAGAAGAGAAATTGCCCTTAGAGAATAATATTGAAGCATGGTGGTTTGTGGGGTTTTTTTTCAGTTCTGGTACAAGCCCAGAACAAAACACATCCAACTAACTCTACTTTAAAGCTTAATATTTAGTGTAATGTAAAAAAAAAAAAAAAAAAAAAGAAAACCATCTCACTTAAAAAATTCCCTGTAAACTAAGAGACAAAACCCATGCAAGTTATGATTCATTCATTACGTTTTGTGTTGAGATGACATCTTCATGTGGCATCTTTCTTATTGAAGTGAGGTGAGTTTTCAGCACAGTTTCCACTTCATTTCAAACAGAGTAGCACTGTCTGAATTAACTTTACATTAAAGCATGTTAAAGAGTTGTCATTGATCTGTAACCATCACCTGTATATATGGATATCTTTACATCTCCCAATTCTGTCACACCATTCCTGAGCTTTTGCATCCATCACTGGGTTCAGATCATTGTCATAGAACACAACGGTGTCTGCCTCAACAAGATTGACTCCAGTGGAACGACTGTGAGAGGAAAGGATGGCACAGAAAATGCGCTTGTCTCGGTTGAAAATCTTCATCAGCTCCTACATTAACGCAATAAAAACAAGGAGTAAATAAACCACATGCCAAAATAAAAGACCAAGCCAATCTCACAATCCTCTACTAAAGACAAGTGTTTCAAAATGATTAGGAAAGAAGGCAAATTTCTTTCCCCTGCTGTAGCATGTAACAGCCTGAGCAGCACATAATGCTGTACCAGTGGACAAGAGTTAGGGCAAACTTATTACCTGCCGCTGTTCGTGGTTAGCATATTCATCAATCCTCACAAACGTGAGGAAGTGGAAATTCAGAAACAATTCCAGTATGTCCAACATCAGAATCATCTGTGACAAAATCAGCACACGGCGTCCTTCGGATTTCAACTTTTGAAGCAAGACAGCAAGGGCTTCTAATTTTCCTGCATTTCAAACAAGAAAACCAATAAGACTTTTACGTAGAAATTCCATTCCTGTGAAACAGGAAATTCCTGAAGTATTATCACCAGGTGTCCTCCTTTACCTGAGTCATACTGCACCAGCCGGAGGTCAGGGAACTGCAGCAAGTGCGGAGTTGTAATCTGCTGCAACTGATGCAAGTGTGGAGCTGCCTTCTGCTTAAGAGTGTGCTTAAGGAGTTTCAATCTGTGACTATAGGAGGGGGGAGGATTTGCTACATACAAACATGGGGGAGCAGCAACTGCAGCTGGCAGTACGAAGAGAGCCCTGTGAAAAGCATTAAAACAAGGGGATATCAGCTTTAAATGTCACATACAAAATAATCACCTGCGGCAATAGTTTTCAGCCTGTCAACCATGTAATTTTACATTATTATCTAACCACTTTGTTGGAAGTGGTTTAGGAAGTGTTGCACACCTTCAGAGTGTTAGTATCTTCTATCACCCTTTATCTTTTTGGTTTGTTTTGTCTGCTCTGATGATAGCTTCTGTTAAGGTGCTTGCACAGTTAACAATGTAGTCAGTCACTGGAGCTCAAACACCCATCATACCAGACTTACTAAAGGCAATTCAGAAAAGTTTGAGTTCTTCTAATTGCATTTCATGTTTCTAGAAAATTACAGCTATTGCTCTGCACACCATCCACTAAATGTCAGCTTTAGCTATACTAGCTTCTAACTATGACTCTGTGTTTTAACTCTTGCTGCTCAGCTCCAAGAGGTACCTCTACTCAGAAGTAAATCCAAAGCATAAGAATGTAAGTTGAATATGGTCAGCTGAATTTAGGCTTGGAATTAGGACCGAGGCACTGAAAACTCTTATTATGAAGGCCTTAGAAGAAACAGAAGTGACTGTTATGTTTATGTTCATACTGCACATCATTTACTGTGAATTAGTCTAAACCAAACAAGCTCATGAACTAAGACAAGGTTTTAAAGCTTCTTTTTGAAAAGAAGTGTTTACTAAATAACTAAATGTGATAAAAGGCAGAGTCACACATTACCTGTTAACAACATCCTTTAGAGATTCTTGTTGCTGAACCGAAGTCAGGATCATTTCTTGCAATGGGTTACTTGGGCCTCCAGAGGCACTTGAAGAAAGGCAACAGTTCACAAAACCAGCCCACCTCCAACTGTTGTCTTCAGTGGAAGAGACCTGAGAGGGCTTTCTTTCACCAGTCAAAGAACAAACACTCAGCAAGTCTCTGCCATACACTGGAGCCCGTGAACAACGGCGCTCATTTCCAGAAAATATTCTGTCAAGGCGCTCCTTCAAAAGCCGGTTCTTTTCTTCATACGTTTCCTTTGCCAAGAAAAGTTGAAAAAACAATTTGCTGCTCATCACAATCACTTAGAAATTTGAGTTTCTTTAGAACTAAGTTAGCAGGATCGGAGTACTGTGTGCTTCATATCACCAACATCCTAGATTGTAGCGACTACTTAGACCAATCACAAAAGGTGTAAATTTTGGATAAAATTTGAAGTCTACAGCTAAATTAAATTCATATTAAAGAACTGATTCTATCTTAGTTTAGTATCTTCTTGCTTTTTTCAAGTACATTTTCATAGCTTTGGAAATAAAACAAGTTATCAATCATATCTGGTATATTTTAGTTAATACATTAATATTGGTAAGATGCAGGTTCTTGCACAGTGTAACATATACTTGATGTTCCCCTATGCTTTATAGGTTGCTTGAGTATCTCTTCTAAAAACTTCTGTAGATTAGAAACTTACAAAAATTTGCCCAAGCGCCTTTGTGTTCAAAACATGCAGAAAATCTTATGATTCCTTTATTTATGCATTACTACCTAATTATGATATATTAGAGTTATGAGAACCTGCCTGCTATCACAACATAAGCAAGCTGTTAGATGCTTTTATACACCAGAATTTATTTTTAACTATGTATTAGAGATGAAAATGCATCAGATCTGTCAACCTGAAACACTGACAAAAGTGTTTGGTTTTTTTTTTTACCTACTCTGC
Organism: Megaceryle maxima; assembly: GCA_024605025.1. Classification (NCBI taxonomy): domain Eukaryota; kingdom Metazoa; phylum Chordata; class Aves; order Coraciiformes; family Cerylidae; genus Megaceryle; species Megaceryle maxima. The sequence continues at coordinate 50,122 of JANHGN010024646.1, forward strand.
AATCATCAAACTTTCTAATTCATTCCAGCTTTGTAAATTATAGCTTCTAACTATTATATGGACTTAGTACCAATTCTGAAAAGTTGTGTTTCCATAAGAAAATAAGCATTAAGTACCTGTGATTGTCCATGTGTAGGTGCTGGTTTTAACGCTGCTCCCATGTCACCAGATGACAAATTACTAACTGCAGTTCTACCTGGAATACAAACTGAGGATAAACCTTGTGTTTATATATTTATTCTTCTGAAGATTGGTTTCATTTATTATTGTCAATAAGTAGACATTTCATAGCCGTAACACATCATAATTGCAGACAAATTTTTAGCCTAAATATTCATTGGGTATTGGGTTGCTATACATCAGCTATCTAATAGTTATTTACACTGTTTTCACAAAAATCCAAGACAGAACAATGGAGAAAGAAATTTCTTCAGGCTAGAAAACCTACCTTGCTGTGTCACTGCTGTGGAAGTTGGGACACCTGCTTGATGCTGGTTTCCTAAAGCGTTCAGAGCGTTCTGAACAGTTCCTGCCTGGGAAACTGTCTGCATGACAACTGGACCCTGAGGTCTCAAATACTGCTGGCCAGGTGCTGAAACAATCTGAAGAACACTTCCTGCGACAAAGGATTAAAAAACAGTATTAGTCTGGATAGAGTGGAAAAGAATACTGTTCTCTAGAAAAACATACTACTGTTACAAACTGTTGATTACTCTTTCAAGCTATGCTAAACTTTCCCAAGCAAGTTCACTACACCAATATGATCTAAAATTCCATAATATCTTACAGGAGGGAAACACCCAAGTATTCATAGTTTAAAAGTATTCATAATTAAAAAGTAGTCTCATGTCATAGGGGTATCACTCTACATCTAGATATTTCATATGGAATTTGGGCAAAATCCAATCAACCAAAAAATCATCACTTAGTGTCCTCTATTTATTTTGTTAGTCACAGAAAATCATGGTTTCTACATTGGAAAACATTTCCCCTGAATTTGGCAACACACATACCACCAGCAAGGGAAATTTGAGGGCAAAATATATTGTCGGTAGAGCATTTGGGTGAGGGAAATAGCTGGGTCAAAATTCAGAGGCACGCCAATCTTGAAGTATTATTTTCCCCATTTCAGAACAAACCAAAAACATCCTCACTTTTGTCTGTTTCTGCTCATCGGGGAGTTTATCTGAAATAACACCTCACTTCACTTTAGCTGTATTGCATACATGCGAAAACACATTCAATAATGAAATCTTGAAATACAATAGAGAAAAAGAAAGGAACAGTGTCTTTCACTTGATAGGCATTTATTTTTCAAAACAGAGCTACCCTGTTATCCATGTCTCACGCAGAAAACAGGTAGAGCAGAACAGTACAAGCGGAAGGGATGGAAAAATCTCAACATATAGCAGCAACTGTTGCCCGTAACAAAACATGAGCATTCTAACCAATGGAAAACTCCTCCCTGGTTTGAAGTAGGTACCTTGTAACTGCAAAGGCTGCCCTGCGGTGAGCTGACGAAGTTGACTATGTGACAAAGTGAACTTGTTCCCTTGGAACTGCAGAGTTACGGGGGTTTCTGGCTGAGCGATTCTGCCTTGTGCTCCTGCTATAGAAGCCAGCTGGGCTATTTTTACTACCTCACCACCTGTTAAGGAGGGAAACAGGCATTAAAAAAAAACAAAAACAAAGTGGGAAGCGGGTTGTTCAACATTGACAATTCTAAGTTTTGGTTAGTAAACTGGTGCTGAAGCGCCTTCCATGCATAATTATACTTAGTGCATCAAAAGTGTCATATAGAAGTTAAGCAGGTATTGCTTTCTATATTTGTTGGACAAACTGGAAAAAAGCTGATTGTTTAAAGGGTAAGAACATCGACATTTTAGGAGTTATCACTTTCATTAGCAAAAAAAGTTAAGAGCTACCTGAAAACTCATGTGACACTTTGTAACAGTACGAGTATAGACATTAAAGTGATTTTCACTGCCTTTTCAAGAGCATGAAGGAACATTTAAAGAAGATACAAAAATATTCACACGTGGCACTATAAATACACATTTGAAATGGCATTTTCTGATGAAACATGATTTATATTAACTGATCAGCACTTAGAAAAAAAAACCAAAAAGCTTTAAAGTGACATGGGCCAAGCTTTTTGTGATTTAAAACGCAGAAAGGTTAGAGGCACTTAAGCATTAAGTTTTATGCTATTGAGAAAATATCGGTGCAAAAAATTTAGCTTTTGTAAAGGCAGTGCAGTACCCCAGAGATAAAATTAATACATCAGTGCTCAGTACTCTATACACATGCTAATAGGCAGTGCACATACAACCTTAAAGCAAAGCCTCATCGCTTTTTCTCTGCCTAACAGTTGCGACGTCCCTCTCTGCGAGAGAGGCCTTAGCAGATGGATTAGTGTTTAACATGAAAGGAATAATTAGGATAGAGCTAAAACATTTGGTCTGAAGGAAGTCTTGCCAGCAGAAGAAACATGCAGAAATAGGAGATTAAGTTGACACCGCTAATGTATGTCCACAGCAATTCTATTGTTTCTTATCCAATTTTCGATTTTCCTTGGTCATAAGCAACATACTGAGCAAGGCTAATCAGAAGAGTGAAAAAAAAACAACGATTCTGTACACATTTTAGGGTGCCTAGTAACTTAACCTCATTGTAGTACAAAGGTGGGAGAAACCTTGAAAGGGGAAGGCCACTTACTAGGCAACCGTGCCTGGGCCTGAGAGGTCAGAACCAGCCTCTGAGGCAGCACACTCTGTTGGATGGTGTGCGGGGGGGGCTGTGGCTGCTGGGCCTGGCCCAGCTGGGCGGCCTGCGCAGAGGTCTGGCCCCGCGGTTTCACAGGGTTGGCTGTGCTAGTTGCTGTGGTGAAGGTCGCTGCGGGCTGGTGTCTTGGAGCACTGGTGGAAGCCTGAGTTGTCTGAAACTGTGCTGCTGCGGCTGCAATCAATAAGGGTTGTTTGTGCAAGCTGTTAGAGGTTTTAACTCCACTCTTTTAAACAACCTGCATTAAAAAGAAACCTTCCAACAGGATATTAAAATGGCTACAGGAACGGCTTGTCCTTACAGACTGGGATTTCTAGCCACACCTCTTACTCCATCCTATTTTTACAACATTATATATTTGGAAAGCATTGTTTAAAGGTTAAATAAATACACAAAAGCACTGTAAATTCCCATCTGTGACAGAACATTACACGCGATCGAGGTTTAAATACCAACTGTGCCGTATTTATTCCATACACTAACAGTTAGCTTACACAAAGCTGAGTTTTGCATTATACCGGCAGATCATACTGTAGAAACTAGTGGGGAAATTTACTGGCAATTAGTCTGTTGGTATTTTTAAGCTATTAGTATTCTAGACCATTAAGCTAGAGGGAAAAGGAATTCTATTAACAGACTAACTTATATCCATTTATGCAGAGGTTCAGGTAACCAACCCAGTGCTAAGTCTGTTACCTTGATTTGAAGACACTGTAGCTATGGGTGACCTTCCTCGTACTTGTCCCTGTTGAGTTACAGTCGCTGTGGTCACTGTGCGTTGTACTTGAGTGCTGGGGAAAACTACAGTCCTGCCCTCTGGCTTCTGACCATACTGAACAGGTTGAAACAACCTGAAAAAAAATATGAAAAGTCAAAGTCTACAGGAAGATCACACTTTGGCTTTTAAAAACAAGCTCTATCACACAAAGAAAGTATAAACCTATCACATCATCATCAGACGCTAATCTCTTTCTCGCTGATGGCTGAAGCTGCCTGGCAAGACTCATCACTTCAGCAAATTTCACATGTGGATATTCTATAAGGTCATTTTGCCAAGCCCAAGAAAAAAGAAAACTTTAATTGCCATGCATCCAGTTTAATGCAGGATGCATCAGAATGACAGCAAACAGCTTCAAGTGTCTAGCTTGAGAATTGGAAAAAGAACAGTGATCTCCTATCATTTCCAGAGAGACTTCAATGTGCCAGCAGGTCATCAGGCAGATCCTTTGCATCAGAAAACCTGTTCCACGTTAACTCTGAGATGACTACTTTACTGGGAGAGAAATACTCTTAAAACATTTACTGCTATAAAACTTTCTATGTCTCTTACAACACTGCAAGCACAGATAATACTGTAGGCCCAGCTTAGTCTTGAAGAATTACCTCCATGCTAATTTTGAAAAACAACACTCACGTTCTATGAACAAGGACCCCAAGAATAAAATTCATCTGCTGGTGAAGTAAAAACCATGAGAAATCTATAAGCAAACTTCAAATGGAATTGTATGCCTCAAAAAAAAAAAAAAAATTAAAATAAAATCCCTGTTTTCAAGGATAAACAATAATGAAACAGAATAATAAAATACAAAGTCAAGTCTGAGGTTTGGTGTGAAACACAGCTGCAGCAGAACTCTAAACACAGCAACAGAACTACATTTCCCCCTGTAATTCTTGCTTCAAAGGAGGGCAGCTGTACATACCTGCTTGGTTTGAGCTTCACTGGGTTGGGCCTAGCCGGTGGCGGAGGGGAACTGTAGATTTCTTCAATCAATTTTCTAGTAACCTTCTGTTTCGGCAACATTTGTGCTTCGTAATGAGTCATTTTGTTTTCCATTCCGATGAGGTCAAAGAGAGACAGGTCTGATTCCTAGGGATATTGGAAAATAAGGCTTATTTTATGTGACAACCCAAACAGTTACATCCTCTCTATGTTCTGTGCTGAATTACTCTCTACAACTACCTGAAGGGAGACTGTAGCGAGGTGGGTGTTGGTCTCTTCTCCCAGGTAACTAGAGATAGGACAAGAGGAAATGGGCTTAAGTTGAGACAGTGGAGGTTTAGGTTGGATATTAGGAAAAATCTTTTTACTGAGAGAGTGGTGAGGCCTTGAAACAGGCTGCCCAGGGAGGGGGTGGAGTCACCATCCCTGGAGGGGTTCAAAAAACATCTAGACGTGGCACTTCAGGACACGGTTTAGTGGTCATGATATTTAATAGACTGTTGGACTTGATGATCTTGAAGGTCATTTCCAACCTTAATGATTCTGTTCTATGATTCTATGAATTCACTTTCTGTATTTTACTTTCCAACTTGAAATAAATGCTGTGTTTAAGAAGAAAACTATTCATTATTAGCCAAAAACTGTCTAGAAATCTTGGAAATATATCTTAAACTGATAATCCCATCAGCATTGGAAGAAAGAAGAATTTATATCATTAGCCAATTATGGTAATGAAAGAAAGGTTCATTGTACCATATTTTCCAAAGAATTAGAACTCTTAGAGGTGTTTGTTAAGTATCAAGCTCAAATGCTGAACTATAAAGGCATGCATATAATTTAGAAGTAGGAAAAATACAAAGGATGGAAAGATCAACCAAAAAGATCATCTCATCTGCTCCATTACTCATACTTCTCTCTAATGCACTTATTTCCCCCACTTATCTCAAACAAGGGATCACTTCTCTAAGGATAACACAACGAACTGTACTTCAAATGGATTGACAGAAGTGTACCACTTCAGCCACTGAATCAGTGTTTTCTCTTACATGGAAAAGAGTAAGTCTTGCTCTCCTTTAGCTACTGAAAGCAGAAAGGAAATGTCAGAATGCTGTTAATAAGTGAGTGCTTCCAGTGTCAAGAGAAATCCTGCAAACATGAGTATGATGAAAGCAAAGCTAATTTCTCTTTGTCAGAGCAGTTACTGAAAAATTGCTGATTACAAACCACTTGAAAAGCTCAAAGTATTATTATCAAAAAGAGACGCAGCAAGTATGCCCGTGGTAGGCACAGTTACAGAATAGAGAATTCCTTCTGTTTATAAACTTCAGATAGACTTGTGATGTATAAGAAAACAACATTAAGTACTGAAATTCTACATGGGCACTAAGAGAGAAAAAAACAGTTTACTTTTCTGCTCACCTTCCAAATATCCCTTTCTAGGGCACGTAGTACCAGAGAGGCAGTATTGTATTCCAGTGTTTCTGATACATAAGAGGTACTTGAAAGCCGGGGGTTTATCAGATCAGGGTGATTACAAATCCGTTGCAGCTGCATCAGGACATGCAGGACGCTGATGAAATGTCCACTTTTGAGAGCTTCTTGGGTTCTACCAAATAATGTATACAGAAATACATTAATTTAAGTACAGCAATTTATGTCCCCAAATCAGCAAGGTAAGAATGTGCAATGCAGTATGTTATGCTAAAGTCTTAAGATGTTACCTAGGTCTTTCTAGAGGATTTTAAGTAGCACTGTACCAAATGTAAATTTGGAAATGGGAAACTTGAGGATCAGTGCTACCTTACAGCCCAATACATTCTAACCAGCTCCCTATCCTCTACCTGCTTCTTTTCTGTTTCATCCCTGCACCTATACCACTTGATATCACAGCACAGGTAAATGGGCGGGTGTGAGGCAAAACACTTTGGGCTTTAAGAAATAAAACGAACCACTTATTAGAGATGAATCTTAAAACAAAATAGCACCAAACTTGACCATTACAACGTTATAGAGGTAAATGCTTGATTTTCACTAGGACCACAGCATCACTTGCCTGTAATTTTATTTTATAATGTAATCATATTTTATTCCCTGGTCAGAATGAAAAGTTTCAGAAAAATGCTAAAAGACATCCATCCAAGACAATCATGTATCAACTTGCTTAAGCACCAAAAATGACAGCAATTTTTATTTACTAGTTTAAGCCCTTACCCTGGTTGTAATATGACATCTTCATACATAGCTTTTTGTCGACTAGAAAGACGACACTTTAGCACATGTTCATATTTCTTTGTTAGCTGCTTTTCAACGTCTCTCTTTGATCTTCGCAAAATAAATGGCTGAATCATCTGAAACATTTCATAATGGAGGAGAAAAAATTTCTCACTTCAAAGACATGGTTTTACAAAAGGAAGCTAAACCTATTCACACCTAACACATTTGATGTGACCAACCTCATACACAGTGTATATATATACTGCTATGCTCACAGATGTATAGACATTGATTTGTTCTTTAATTTTTGTACATTATGCTTCAGAATCTGAGCCTTGGATTACTTTTTAAAAGAAATCTCTGTATTACTCTGGTAGCAGAAACCCCTGTTTTCAGCAGGGCTTTCTCTCTGAACTGAACAAAGTGTTAAGAAAGGCCACAAATTTCAGGCTGAACCACATCTTTTCATTTCTTCCTTTTTTTTTTCCCCCCCGCCAGTAGCTTAACTATTGTAGTAGGACAGATGAGAAAAAAAACTGCAACATACTCTGTGTAACCTGATGACCAGTTTATGGCAGTAATCCTGGTTCTCCTCATTAGCTGCTTTTACTGGAAAATCTAGATACGGTCTGGAAATTCCAGGAATCAGAAAATGTACCATGGTCCACAACTCCATTAATGTGTTATGCAAAGGAGTGTCTATCAGAAGCAAGCGATGTTGGCTGTGAATAATAAAATAAGATGTTTAAAATAAAGCATTGAGCTAGGATCATTATGAAAAGGACACCAATATTTAAATGTTCTTTACTGTAGGTTTGTCAAATACACAGAAGTAAGTAGTGCTACAAAATAAAACCTAGGATAAATTAACTTTTGATATCTTTATCTTATCTTATGACAGTGGCAACAAAAAGATCCTGAGCATGTCACTGATTCCTGACTGTTTCACCTAAAGACACCTCTGTAGATTCATGTTGCACAGGAACTTGGGCAGACCAAATCAAGAGGGTTTCTATCAGTTTTCTATTAAGAAGAGAATTGTGTGATATGAAGAGTGAAAAACCCACTACCAGCAGGAAAACAATTGTCTGCTCCTTACCTGCGGAGACTGAAAAGTGCCTCCCAGTGTTTCTCAGTCATGTTCTTTATTTGTTGCATCTCATCTACTATTAAGTATTTCCATCGCATTTTCATAAATGCCGTGTGGCCTTTGAACAGCTGTTTGTAGGAAGTGATGCACACATTAAAGCTGTTGGGTTCTGTCCATTCCTACAGAAAAGGAAAGAAAGGATGAGACAGAAAAATTAAGGCAGAACTCTCAAGTAACTTAAAACCAGCTGTTTCTTCACCAAGAACAGAAAGTTGCTATGACCCAAAGCATTCTAAAGGACAGTCTTGGTCTTTGAATTATAGTCAGTTCAGAACGCAGCTTAAGTATTGCATGGATTGCCCAATAACAAGGAGTTCCAAAAATGTCTTCAACAATCTGGCACCATCAGGTGTGAATCTCTTTGTAAATCAACTCCTAGTGTCAAAAGTTTCTTGTATCCCATGAGGATGTAAGGAACATATTGGCAAATGCATGTTAAAGGTCTTGCCATCTAAAATGCTAAATACAACAGCATAAGAGTTGTAAAATACACAGTACCTGTCTTTTTGCCCTAAGTTCCCTTTGGCTGCCAAAGTAGAGAAGTATTTTCAACCCCGGGCACCAGCGTTTCAATTCCAGTTCCCATTTCAATATGTTACAGCTCCGTACAACAACAAGGTGAGGGCCCCAATTACCTACAGAAGGGGAAACACAGCAGTTAACAGCAGAGGGAGACTCCTGGAAATTCTTGTGGCTTATATTCTCTCCTGATTTTTGAAGCAGAATACACTAAATTCATCATTAAAAGTGAGATCCAGTAACAACAAAGAGAGGAATTTTAATGACTAATCCATTCTTTCTTATTTTGTAGACTTCAAGTACCCTCAATGCACCTAATACCTATTTTTGCCTCAACTACATCAGCTGCTTGAGTAACAGACATTACCTCCACAACAAGCTTTGCCTTACTTATATTCTTACACCAGTATACTTAAGTCAGTACAACACTATTAGTAATATCTGAGATGACACAGAAAACACACTTGTCCAGCCGCTCTTATTTACTCCTTGAATTTAACTCTCTGTGGCCATCTGGTAAGGCCTTTTTATACCAAAAAACTAGGCTTCAAGAGTCTTTTTTCACCTAGAAGGTAAAAACAAGACTGACCAAACAGTATACTTGATAAGAAGGCACATCTACATCACACAATCTAAGAAAGTTTTTGTGACATTATCTTACCTTGTGCATTAACTGAAGTCTGATAGGGTTCAGCAGAAAGAATGTGACCCTAGGCTACAATACACAAAGATAAAGCTGGCCCAGTAGCTGTCTCAAATAGAATTGTTAGGCAAATGGACTGACCTTCATTACAAGCCAAGTGGGCAAAAAAGGCAATAATTTGTACTGTTTTTCCAAGCCCAGCCTCATCTGCCAGAATGCCGTTAAGATTCTTCCTGTACAGCTTTGCCAGCCAATCCAGCCCAATCTTTTGATACTCTCTGAGAGGCCCATACAGCAGCGATGGAGTATTGTATTTTACCTGTAACGTGAATGATTTGACACTTATTTTCTCACTTATATTCATAAAGCGTAACCATTCTTTAGTCCAGTAACTAAAAAATATTTATTATGTTGCTAAAGTCTGTGAAATCTTGGAAAAAAGCATTTTTTATGTGAAAGTAAGCACACACAGTAGCAGAAGACAGTGACTCTTACCGCTGTTGTGATCCTAGAGCTGCCTTTAGGTAACAGCATTTCTGCTGCAGCAGCAACTTCTGCTATGTCTCGCATATGCTTCTTTGGAGGACTTGATCTGTCTATACCCTTGTACTGGTCAATGCTGAGAAGGGAGTCTATGAGGACAACTTCTTTCTGAGGACTCTCCCTATCTGAGATATGGTCTTCCATTTCTATGAGAGAGAAAAATTACACTGGCATTTAAAATAAACTCAAGTAGCAGTTCCTTACACAAAGGAACTGAGATGGTTAGAATTCAAACAGGGTTCTAAAGGAGGGAGATAACTTTAAAAAACAATTCTATGACTTTCAGGCTAGTCAAGCTGAAATGAAAATAGCATAAGCTCAGGATCACATACATGTTCTAGACATTCACACTAGCTAGGCTAACATGACCATCAGCTTTTTGCAATTTGTAAGGGAGGTCCTCTAATATTAAAAATCTATCCTCAAATGTGTAATTCTATCATCACATTAGTACAGAGCAGATGGCAACTGTGTAATAATAGCAAGCTGTGAAGTGTGCTGTTTAATTCAGTGCAGAGAGGCTTTTCTTTAGCTCAGTATTCTTCCTGAGAATCTCACACATCTCGACTTTAAGACAGGCAAACACTACCCTCTTTACATAAACAGAGGAAAAAAAAAAAAAAAAAAAAAAAAAACCCCACAAGAAATTCTTCACAGGCCATTATCCAAAAATATTTAGTAATAACAGGAATAAATATAATTTTTCTAAATTATCATTACAAGTGCTTAACAAGTCAGCCACTGTGGTTTCCATTCAGTCTTGTACGTAACAATTTTATTCACTTAAAAAAGTGATTCACTCAATATTTGTTTTCCCCTAGTATAAGATGTCTTTTAAAAGAGAACTGAAGAGTCAATCAACTTATTTCACCTTGTAAGTCAGCACTTCTAAACAAAAAGTAATTTACCTTCCTCACTGCTGTCCTCTTCACTATCAGGCCTTGGCTGGGGCCAGTGAAAATTTTCTGCAAAGGCACCTTCATACATCTTTAGTAAATCTTCCAGAGGCAATTCAGCTGAAGGTCATTAAAAGATGTAAGTTTAAAAATATCAAAACAATGGTATTGATTGTTAGATCTCATTACATTCTTCATAACTGTATAAAGACAGTTGTCTAATCAGAACTGAAGAGGTAATCATTAGGTAGATGATGGCAGTATTTATTTAGTAACCTCAATCAGAGAACACTTGGCATTACACTGAGCAGTTTGCTCACTCAGCTTGCTTTTTACTATATTATGAACCCCCCACACAAACTGACAGTAAATCCCTGGTTGGGGAGCTCGGGGCACCAAATACAACTCAAGACTTCAAATGGAATATAATTCAAGACTTCAAAGTTTCAAATCTGAGTTGTACCTCAACCCCGCTAAACAGCGTCTCCATGATCCCTTGTCTGATCTTGTTGAAGCAGGAATGCGCATGGTGGCAGTGGCCAATCAATCAGCAAACATCCTCATTAGGAACTTGGCTGACTGGCCAAGAGTTATAATCCCTCCAACTGGCCACCTGGCTGCAGCCACTCAGCTGCCAAACAGACCAAACAAATGGATTTGAAAACTGCATATTAACTGCCAGGCGGGCTTAGCTTAATGGGAAGCTTGCCTCTCAAAATCAGCAAGGTTTTTACCATAATAAGTGAAGTGATCCCTACGGGATACACTGCATACATCAAGCTCAGCACAGCAATTAGTGTTATGCTACTAATGAGAGAGAGCTGCCATCCAGAGCACTGACCCTAAAAGCCCCTCATTTTCAAGTGTTTATATGCCCCCCAAGATCAGCACTTCAGAGCCCTTTCAGGCCTATCAGGTGGGTGACGAAACCCTTCTGAGATACTCAAGACAGGTGAAGAGAAAACAATCATGTTCCATCTGATACACTTCTGGTTTTAAGTATTTATCATGGTGTGAGGTTTTAAACAAGCACAGTACTTCAGCAGAGAAATACTTTTTCTCAAGCCACCCTGTGAGATAACCAGTTAAGTGTACAGACTGCTTTATCAAGTACCAATGTACATTAGTACCTCATAGCCTAACTGCTACAGCTTTCCAAACAGGAAAATAGAAATATGGATTACATGATTAGATGTCCAGATTACTGGACATCTGAATGCATTCAACTTCTCAACTATAACTCTAGTTACAAATACAGTAACTGCTGCATGTTTTCACCTGATGTTTCAGAGCCCACCACAGAGAAGAATCAAGCTACATGCCTACCTTCTTTGGCTAGATTAGACAATTCAGTTTGATGGTTTATATTTCCTTCTTTAGCTTCCTGTTCTTCAATTGTTTCTTCTTCATCTTCAACTAAAATAAAACCAAACGCTTATCTTGGCATTCAAATTACACAGTAACTCTGGAGTTTTGCGATTATATACCCCTGAAGTGTACTAGCAATATTATGGTAGCAGGATTCAAAAAGAATGTGTATGGAAAAAAGAACATCTGTAAGTAACTATGTGTAGAACTTCAAAAATAAATGAAAAGGAGGGAAGCACTTCTGCCTCAGGACAGAAGGCAGTCTTGAACTGTTAAGTGTTGGTTGGCAGTAGTCACCACAGACAGGATATTCTGTAGCTTTAAACTGGGGATTTTCTTTGTTAGAAGCTAAGGTAGATGGGTTATTGAGTTTGAAATCCTCAAAAGAAGTTTAAGACCACCACTAAGGTTTGAGAAACAAAGGAATGAGGACAGAAAGAATAAAAATCCCCCAACAGTGATGGCAGTGTGTTTTCAGGGGCAATGTTATTTTCAAATTTTCAGTGAAACTCTTTAAAGGAGAATTTACTATCTAATTGACTAATCTAAGACATGGATGAAGGCTGGTATTTGGTTTGTGAAAAGCACTGCATCCATGTGCTAGCAGACTGAAAACCTGTGGTTTCAGGGTTTTAATATCCAACTTAGGTATTAACACTGTTGAGGCACAATTTTGAAAAGTGACTCACCTTCCTCATCAGTCAAAGATGTGCTTGCCTTTCTCTTCCTTCCAGATGATGAACAACCCTGGCATTAAATAATTAAAATCTTTTTAATCATAGAAAACAAAGTTAGGGAGGGGTTTTTTGTTTGTTTTTTAAAGAAAGCAAAAAGTGTCTTGCAATAAAACAGCATTTGCTAATAGACACTTAACATCTATTAGCACTTTCTTGGTCATGCAAAAACAGACACTTTGACTCTGCATTGAAAGCAGCAACCAGGCACTTCAAGCATTTACGGTTCAAATGATTCAAATGACTCGGGTCCAGCTGTGGCACACAGCCACAGTACAGTCCTTCCCTTACAAACATTACCAAGGCACAAAACTTTTACCCAGGTTGGAATCAAGAACTAAATTGTCACTAGTCAATAAAAAAGGGATCCAGCACAAGCCTACAAGCATTTACTCTCGGCTGTCCAGCATCCTCTGTAGTGTGGTTCAGCTTGTGCAAATTAACACTCACAGGCAGTGCTAGGCCACAGTCTGGCTGGTAACACACGCTGAAGCTTGTTCCTAGCAGGGAATTCGGATGCAGGCATTCTGCTTGGTGAAAAGGGAGCATTTCAGCATGTGGGCATCAGCTGTGCCATGCCAGATGGCTCAGGGCCTCAGAACAGTCCCTCGCCCTTTTTTTTTTTTTTAATTGCACAGATGTAGTCAAGAGTCCTAGCACATATTTCATCTAGGGCAAAAGATATTTAAGCTTCATTCAGTCTGATCCTTTCTATAACATACACCTACATCTCTCAGTAGACAAATCACCACTGAACAGCTGAAAACGTGCTTTTATGCCCCCTGGTTACAATAGATGAAATTCCTGTCCAAAATGAACTCTGGCAACTACTTTGTACCTTTTGTGTGTGTGTGTGTCTTGCAGTCTTAGAATGAACAATTCAAAGCCACTGAGTAAGTGTGAATTCTTCCTTTAAAAGACACATATCAATCATGATCCATTCCCTCTGGATGAATGAGGTTCATAACCAGAAAAAATAATATCTGTGCTTATGACTACATGTTCAATTGACAGTTACTTGTCTCCTCTGGAGACATTCAAAACCTACCTGGACGTGTTCCTGTGTGACCTGCTCTAGAGGATCCTGCTCTGGCAGGGGGGTTGGACTAGATGAACTTTTGAGGTCCCTTCCAACCCCTAATATTCTGTGATTTACTACACAGAAATATGCTTATCATCACCATGTATTTCAGGAAAACATTTCACATTTATTCAAACTTTTTCACACTGGTAATCATATTTAAAATAATTTGATGGGTTTTTTAAGAAACAGAAAGACTTACCATTTCACTGTCTTTTTCCAATAAAAGGTCTTCTGCAGATTTTGTATCCTTACCTGGAAAATTATTATACTTGATGTATGCATTAATCACTTAACAATTTTATGTTTGTACATGAACATTTAAATGCGTTCTACATAAAACACAAGAAACATTAATGAAGTCTACCATAAAACCCCCTGTAACTCACAGTTCAGATCAGTTCACAACCTATCATTAGAATCTCACAATTTTATCCCCAATATGGTTAAACTCCACTGAGTGAAACTACGTAAAACAATAGTATCAGAATTTACACTGGACTTCTTATGAAAGGGAATACAATTACCTCTCCTTGAAATTCGCTTTAAATTCAAAGCTTTTCTCCGTTTCTCTTGAAATTCAATTTGCAGTTTTATTTCAACAACCTGAAATGCAAATAAAGTCTAATAAAGCACTTACAGTTTATAAATAAATTACCGAAGATGGAAAAAAAAAAAATCCCAGAATGACTTGTACAAGTACTAATAAGTTGGTATTTTACCTGTTCAATGTTAGACCAGAAATATTCTATTTCTCTAGCAATTGATGCAGCGATTCGACGTAGTTTGTTTTGTTCTTCCCTTTTAGCTCGCTCCTCATTAAGTTTCTTTTCTTCATGATAACGAGCCACAGTTCTTACCATCTAAAATACCATGAGAGATACTGAATTAGATTACCTCAAAATACTCATCATTCCTTTCGTAAGGTAATAGTGGTTAGCAGCAACCAGATGTTGCCCATAGCTTTACACACGAACCACTTACCCCTAATATTTCTAATTCTTACCATGCCAGTAAAACAACAGACATGAAACTCAGAAAAAAAATACAAGCATTGTAACTAAGCAATCTACTGAAATCAGCAAACACACAAAAGAAACTTTCTTTCAGATAGCACATACAAAATCATAAAAGTTACATCACAAAATGTCAGTGACCCAAGGTAAAAGGAGTTTAAAAGAGTGAAAGATCAGTGGCTGTTACAGACTGACTTGACCACAACCTTTAGCTCAGGAGGTCCCTAGAACACTGACTTCCAGAAGTTCGAAGTGTACTTCCAGATAAAGGATCATTTCCCACTTGCCCTTCCTGTTTCTCCTGTTCTTAAAATCCTACTCTTGGCCATAAATAGAAGTGCTTCAAATCCAGATTTAGATCATATGCAAAATGCAGATCTTCATTTTCCCAAACAATAGATCTATTTCAATACTTTGCCTATAAGGAAGAAAGTTTCCATCATTTCAGAACATACAGTAGAAAACAAGATGGCAATTTAAACTAATGACTTTTGGTTGCTCTCTTCCTTACCCCAAACTGGTCATAAATGTATCAAAAGAAGATGCAGCATTGCTAGAATCCATAGAAAACTCTTGCTTATTGTAAATACAGATTTTACATATTTCATCTCACACCACCCCAATTTTCATTTCATCACTGATTTAATTATTCCCACTGTGCTGCTCTCTTCCCCTATGGAAACAGTTCTCTACCATGTTCCCACTGCTGTCCTTAGAACTCCACGGTTTCTCCTTCATCTTTTTCTGAGATGAAGAAAGAAGAATTAGACAGGCACACACACCCAATGGCAGTTATTTACAGAATTCTGTATTTACTCTTCATTGAAAGGGAATAAATGATTCATGAAGCAGCCATGACAGCTGTACTTTTCAAATATGACACAATGAGCATGTTGACTGGGTCCCCTAAAAAAGCTATTTGAATTCCAGAGGAATAAAATCCACAAAATCCAAAACTACTATTTGCATCCACAACCAATACAATCATCTAGTCTGTTTCAAATGCTGGGAATATCCAAAGCTGACTACATGGCTTCTCATTTAAGCTAAAAATCAGTGCCTTACAGAATCACAGAATGCTCTGGGTTGGAAGTGACCTTTAAAGGTCATCTAGTCCACCCTCCCCCTGCAGTGAGCACTGTATTCCCATCACTTCTATCCTTAGAAGAGACTGTTTAAATATCTTTGCTACCAAGCTGAGTGGTACCAAGATCTATTGTTCTTTGTCAAAAAAATTTTTTTCAGCTACCTTCTTAGCAGTTGCCATCTTCCACTTTCTCTCTTGGGCAAAATCAGTTGCCATCCACTGCATTTCTTCCAGCAAATAATCCCAGTGAGATTTTGGTCTTGGAGCCTCCTGGAGTTTGGGCAGTCGCCTCAAGGACCATAAACCTTCCTTTCTCAGTTCTGCTATTCGCTGATGGATTTGATTTTCCTTAAAAAGAAGTACACACAGTTACAATGAAGCTGCAGAACACACCTAAAATAGCAGCCAAATAGAAAAATAATTGCTCCCACTTCATCAAAACAACAGAGCAAAAAAAGGTGTAACAGCATAAAACACGCATTACAAAAATCAAGACTGAACACGGCATCAGTGAAAGACTTACCAGACTAAATCCAACTTATACATAAAAAGAATCACAGTTCTTCAACCTTTATTACAAGAGTAATACCAGTATTGCTGTTAAATAACAGCATAAAAATGGTTCACTGGGCAGTACAAAACACAAATTACAAGACATTTGCAAACTGCAATCAATCCTTTTTTTCCCCTAAGCTGAAACTGAAGATGTATTTACCCACAGAAGAGAAATACAGCTTCATTAACAATACTGCTTGATTTTGTGAAAAGAAAAAAAATTTTCTCTGCTACATTCCTCTTAAATAAGCAAAACAACACCTCCAGTTAGCTACAAAAATAAGTAAGGGTTGCAGTTACCTCAAATGAGTAGATAGAATCTACACAATAGAAAGAGAAGGAACACAACAGTATAAAGACCAGTAAGTTCTCCTCAACTTCTCTGAATGCCCACAAAAGCAACTGTCAGTGAACAAAGCCGACTAAAAAACAAGCTACCCAACACCTCAGCCCCGTGAAAAATAAGACATTTTTCGTAACTCAGACGCATGCTCAGAGCAATTGTTACCTGTGTGTTAACTGTTTGTAAGTTTGAGGGGAAAAAGCAAAACTCCTACCAGCTTTACTTGCTCAGCAAGCTTGTCTTGAGAGTTGTCCTGTGGTAATACTGCTGCATTCTGAGCTGGACTTTGTGTTTTAGGTGCTGCTGCTGCTCCTGCTCCTGCTACTGCTAAGCCTGGGGGTTTTGATGCAATAGGAGACAGGGACTTGTTAGTTGCTGGAGAGGTTCTGTTTGTTTGTACTGGGTATGTAGAAGGTGGTGTTGTGCCTGAGACAGTTGCTGGCGCAACGGATGAGGTAGGTGGTAGCGTATTTGCCGCAAGACGCTGGGAAGTCTGAGCAGGATCTGCAGATGGTCGTGTCAGAGTCACAGTCTGCCCAAGAAACACATTTGTTAGTGATGAGTTAAGGATTCAATACTGTCTTACGCTACACTACAGCAGAATATAATGTGGACTTTAATAAGAAATGTATAACTGTATTTTTAGAAGGAAAAGATTTAAGTGTCCACACTTAAAAAACATTCACATTTTTCATAGATTTTCAGGAAGATAGTGTTCTTAGATTTTACTGAGCATTGAAAGAAACATGTTTTCACCCCAGTAACATTCACACACCTGTTGCTGTATCGTAGCTTGTGGCTGTGACACTTGGTTTGGTGTCTGTCCTTGCACATGGATTGCTGGTGGCACCTGCTGTTGAAGTGGTGCTGGAAGCGGAGCTGAAGTCAGGGGTACACTCTGAGGCTGGATCTTCACCTGAATCTGAGGCTGAGCTGGAGATTCCACTATCTGTGGTTGCTGCTGTGAAAGCTGCAGTGCAGCTGGGAGAGAGGTCATGGGGGCATTCACCGGCTGCAGTCTCCCCGGCAGCTGTGGCGGAGGTGTATGCAGACTGGCTGCGTTCTGCACAGGAGGGCCTTTAGATGGGTCATACTGTTGCTGGCTCTGTTTCTGTCCAGTCAGCTGTACAGTTTGAGGAGTGGGAGGCATTCCACCTACAAAGTAAGAGCACAGATGAAATTAAAACCTCCAATGTTCTTTACTGATGTAATGAGGAAATCAACTTCAAATAAGACTAATTCGTTACTTACTTTGCCACAAGACACCATCACTTGAAAATACCACATCACAATCACAAAATAAATCACCATTACAATAAACAACAAAGTACTTCATGCACAGGACTGCAACTAAAATGTGGAGCACAGCAACTATAAAAAAACCCATGTAATTCTATGTCTTCTAAATTTCTTATACATAAAAAAAAAAAGGGGGGACTGGTGAGCTAATGGAATTTAACCTAAAATAACAGCATCAAGTCTAAATAATATTTAGTTCATAACACATTCACTCTAACACGTATCTAAAGCTTGACATGACTAAAAAATTTTTTGGCATGAATAAAAATTTGTCATGATGTTGCAAATTAGGAGGTTTCCTTTTCATAAATCATTGGCTCAGTTCCAGAATTCTCAAATTGACCATTTTGCATCAGCACCTGTGACGTATTTCCATGCCCACATGCACCTTTGGAGCCCGTCACTCAGCTCCTTAAACAAACCAGGCATTGCATACCAAGTATTAATTTACATGGAGAAGTGTGTGGTGGGACTAGGATCTTGGAAGGCTAGAAGCCCAAGTTTCTAGTCCCATCACTAACATCTCCGTGTTAAATTAATGTGCAATTGGCATGTGGTGACACAGTACCTTGTGCCGTTGGCATTAGCTGTTGAAGAGGAACTCCTGAAGCCACACCCGGGTGCTGAAAAACCATCCCATGACGGCCCACTTCAATTCGTGGTCTCTTAGACGAATCTGTGATATTCAAATTCCATTTATGGCATGGTATAATGGAATGGGTTTAATTTTACAAAGCAAACTACTACACATGATTCCAACATCAGCTCAGAAAGCTACGACTACTATACATGTGTAGCATTTAGAAGAACATGCTCCACGGGCAGCATCCCTCTAACTTCAAGTTGGCCTTCTCCAATCTTCTTAGCCAGAACAATCAACCTAACGATGTCTCCATGCCTGCCAGACCCAGTCCTATGTATTGTGAGTGGAATGCACTCTTCACACAGCACCATTCACAATAGATAGTCCGAAGGATATGGCAATTCCCAAGGTGAGGCAAAACTGTATTTCAAGTGGTACAGAACAGTGGGCTCCATTAACTGTTTGGGGGGAAAAAAAGACACAAAAAGAACCAAAGTGCAATTCTGTCTGTGGAACATACCTGCTGGTGCAAGCGCCTGCTGTCTCTTAAAAGCTTCAATTTCTATGGTGCTCACAGTCCCCGTTACTGGAGTCCCTGTATGGGTTTGCTATTGGAAAAAGAAAACAAATCACAAACATTCAATCCGTAGATAGTCTAACACCAAGATGTAATTTAGAAAGAGGCCAGCACAGAACAAATCCTTCAGAACTGTTGTACAACGAAGAAAGCAAGACTCGTTCAATATCTGCTATAAAGTTTTAAGATGTCCACCACATACAGATACTCTTCGTTGAGTTTAAATTTTAAAGCAGTAACTAAACTAATGAAGTTGGTTATATATAATAGATGTCTACATTTCAAAAAAAGGGATACCAAACCCAAGAAAATATGATAAATAAAAAATAAATTTGCCCACTGTTTTTTATTCCTTTTTTTTTTTTTCTTTCTTTTTAATAAATGGAACTTTTCATTAGGGTATTACCCTTCATCATTTACATAATGCTGCAATGAAGTCAGAATGACGTATTCATATAGTATATAGCTGCAATAAAGCGCTGACAGGACAAAATTAAATGTGACTTCATTACAAGGTTAATTAGAGAAATTAGATGAGGAAAGAGAATTTATGCATAAAGTGTATCATAACTAACAAGACACAAAAGTAAGAAATGAGAGCCAATATATTTGCAAAAGCTAATCCTTTCCACTTGCTGTGAAACATCAGCAACACACAAATTAAATCGCATTCTGAAGACAGTCTATGCTTACTTGAGTCTCTACCACTGTCACTCTTGGGACAGAGCTCCATGAGAGTTAGCCCTGAAATATTTCAGGAAAAACTGCTAAGACTCAGAAGAACGACTAAAAAGTATCTCAGCCAAGTTATACAAGTTCCAGTTTTCTAGATGTTAGACTTGTGCTTCTCTGCACGGCTGGCAAATGGAATTCCATGAAGGAAACACAGTACTGCCATAAGGCTCATGTGACATCAGAGCTCATCAGATATTACAAGACATTTTGTCTGACATTAAACATTACACAACTATGAATGAACAGGCCTGGAAGAGCACTACTGATATTGAGATGCAAAAGAAATCACCATTCAGCAAGTTGAAGTTTAGCTTCAGTAAGATTCAGTGCATTAAAACTTTTATTTTAAAAGTAATGCATTTAACGTTGGCAACAATGGTAGAAAATATGTTCCAGGTGATCCTTTCAGCATACAGCTCAGATGACAGACTCAGGTATAGGATTACTGAAGCAAACAAGTCTGGGTATAAGATGATTTCCACATTCTTTGGGCCCTCAGCACTACTGGCAAGTATTTACTAATGTCCACCAGTGTCTGTGCAAGCCCAATTCCTTCCATTGAGTTTCCACATGATCTTTTGAAACTCTCCTCAATATTTAGCCATGCTATACCCCCCTATACTAATAATAATTCTAATATAATGTGAAACTCGGTATGAGAAAAATAAGGGCTACCCCAAGAAAGGTCTTCGGAGATTCTATGAGAAAATACAGAGACTTTAGGTATGGTAGCCTCTACATCCTAGAAAATGAGTTCATTTAGCACTCAGTTTCTCCAAGTATAATTTTCTGATGGTGTGAATTTGCCATATCTACGTACAGTAAGGGTCTGCAAGTGTGAAGAGTCATAGCAAAGACAGCAATTTCCCAAGAGAATCTTCCAGTTTATTCACAGGTCTTTTCTTCTCCGATTTTTAGTAGAAATTCTACCAATGTAAATTACTCCTCAGAAAGTAAACATCAGTCTATACTGAAATAAACCAATTCATGGAACAGTATTAACAAACATAGCCAACATTACCTAAAATGACTGGGTTTCAAACACTCCTTTTTGAGCCAAATATATCTCATGCCACTCAGATTCTATCAATAGCCATGAATTAATAATGTTTAATCTCTTTGCTGCTGTGAGGGCATTTGTGACCACTCTAGATACAGCTATAGCCTTAAGGAGGGAATTTTGGTTTTAAGACTCTCTGACATATTCATCCCTAATGGTCACAGTTCACTCCATCTCAGATTCAACATGGATTAAGTTTTCAAATGTTTGTCTTCTCACGAGGCAGACGTGCTGCCTATCTCAAGCATAACTGCCAGTGCCCGGCAGAAAGTCCTATACTTAGGAATTTATAGAATTTTCTAAATAAGTTACAAAAACTTATTTTGTCCAATGCTACTGAATTAATTAACACATTCAGCTTATGTCGCATTTGCATCAAATGCTTTCTGGGACGTGAGTTTAAGAAAGCGGGTTCTCCAAATGCCATTTATTTCACCTGAACTCTTTGGATGAACTCCTTCTCTGGATGATCTCTTACACAGTTTCAAACTGCATCTCTATTTAGAATTTTTGACTGGCATTTTCTGAGAGGATGCCTCCCAGCTGTCTGCATTATCACCATGTAATTTAGGCCAGACGCTTCAAAGAGCAAAAATGTCTTTATAAATTGCAGTCACATACCACTAATATTAGACTGAAATTCTTCTAACTAATTAAAACAATGTAGTTCTCCGGAGGTCATGATTATGCAGCTCGTCCACAACAATCATTCTGAGTGCTGCACTTAACGCACTCAAATTTAAATGATGATGATGCTGACTGGGACATGTTATTTCTCTATAAACAGTTACAAACAGAAAGACTGATGGGAAGAGATGGTACTTTTTAACAGTTTGTGCTAAAATGTAGTATCACAATTACACAGAGAGGTTTGTACATTTTTATCATGTACCTGCTAGCTTTTCTGAAACAGGTCTGAAATGGTCTAATACTTTCAAGGTGCTTCATCACTGCTGTAGCTATAGCTTGACAATAACCCTAATCACGATAACAAATAACCTGATAGAATATTACATATTTTAAACAGCTTAAATGAAGCCTGACAACCTAAGAAGACTTTGCAGACACATCAGTGTGGGCCATAATGAAGAGCTCTCAGAGCAAGCCCCTTTACTAAGCAACTAATTTGTAAAATACCACAGTGAACATCCCACTTGAAATACACATGAATACAACTCATTTTAGATTTCATTTAACTCTCCATTTTCCAAAACCCAGGTGAAGGCAGCACAGACTGTACAGCTTACATTGTACAGCACAGTAATTCACCCCATAACACCTGCTAAGCATATATAATTCAACTAAAAGGTAAATACTTTAGTTGCAGAGAAATAAGGGTATATTACTTCTCAGGGTATGAAAGCAATGGTGTCTGGGTAACACAATGTTGAAGGTAGCTGCATGAACCCATACTAGACTGAATGTAAAAGTTGTACCATCACTGATCCACAAAAAAACAATTAACTGATTATCACATTTATTTCTTTACTTTGTTCAGTGTTCCCTCATGAGGGGGGAAAAAAAAAAAAAAAAGAAAAAGTAAAAAAGGACTTAGATAATAAAAATAAGCACTTCAGTTTCTTCTTCCCAACATTTATGGTAGAGCTAATGGAAAGCAGTTATTTAAAAAAAATTGTGCCAGAGGGTTATTATTGTTGTTTAAAACATTTCAGGGAAGGCAAGTCCAAAACCTTCTGTAGCCACACTCAAAACCTTTAATAGATAAGGAAAAAAAGAACAGAAATTTAGAAGAAATCCACAATTACAATGCCACAGACAAAAGAAACCATATTATCACTACGCAGAATGCACAAATGAACCAAATGCATTAGGGAAACAAAAGACAAACAAATCAAAGTGAAAACATTCAAGCTGAAAGTTAAGAAATAAGCCAGCAACCTGGAGACAAAGATTTAACTTCCTCGAGGCTTCATTAATACTGATGCATTTGAAGATTGCAAAGGTTTTTTTTGTTTGTTTAGATGATAAGGGATGGGCTCTTGGGAAAATTCTAATTCAGCTAAGAAATATCAAATCTGAATGAAGAAAAAAAATCTGGGATGAAACTACATTTTAGAACCATTGAAAAGTACCTGAAATGGTTGCTGCTGGGATGAAAAAGCAGCAGAAACATTTGGAGGAAGCTGGGTTGCTATAGCGACAGGAGTACCAGTCTGCCCATCCTTTCCTGTCACAACCTTTACCTGAGAGAAATATTTTGGGAAAAAAAAAAAGAAGGGAGAATCATTTTCTTTTAAAAAGTTTTTCTTCTTTTTTTTTTTTTTTTTAAACTGTTCAACACACTCATTTTGTACTGATGGTACCTCACTGAAGAGGGGATTATAACTAAACCACCATCAGTGCAGCTTGGTTTGAGCACAGACTGTTTGAGAAAGAGTTCTGTCTCATTTTTAATAGCAGAACAGAGTACAGCCTTCACTATTTATAGTGACTTCTCGTCACTGGAAACCTTTTCTTAAATCCAGTTAACATAAAAGTATGTTTTAAATTTAATGATTGCTGCTCCTAACGGACAACAAATTAGCATGACAGACAGTTTGAACTTAAGAGAGCTCCAACATTTATTTAAGCAATGAGCGCAGCCACGATTCGCTCTCCCATTGGCTTCCCAAAGTGATCAACCTTTCCAGGCAAGGGATGAAGTGCGTTGCTTTAGCAGAAAGTGATAAAGAGGGGGGAGGGGGAAATAAAAGAGAAGACGACAAAAAAATACAAAGAAAGAACATACTCCAAAGATGCCTTAAATCTTTCAAAAGGATTCATCATTTGAAAACACGTAAAGATTTTTGCTGTTGCACTTGGCAGAATTCTGCAGCAGTTAAATGGACAAGCAGCTTTCCCCAACAAATGACGATCCATCACAGAAGGCAGTGAAGTACAGCAAACCCCAAACCCAAAAGACCGAGGAGCAGAGCCTCAAACTGATGTAAATTGTAGTAGCGCCACTGACTTCAATGAACCTGTACAATTTACACCCGCTAAAGATCTCTCAAAATGTGCATTAAAAATACCTGGTATTTCAGCTGACAAACACGCAACCCAACAAGAACACCTAGACAATTTGACAAAATACAAACCAGATGAAAAAAAATATTGCACATCCATTGTCTATAACTACTGTACCAGACTTGTATGTTACTCTACACAGAAAGGAATTACTCTTTTAAAATTATCAGTAACTATCGCAAGCAGAAATATCTTTCTCCTATCAAGAAGTTTAGACCATTAAGCAAAGAACAAATTAAGCTTCAGCTATTATACTGTTAAAAGTTCCCACAAATTCCAACTGAAGATACAGTCACTAATGATTCACACCTAAGAGAATCATCAGCTTTCACTGAAGACACTCATTTCTAACAGATAATTCAAAGCAATAGGAGTTTTTTCACACACCAGGTTTGGTTTGGTTCTTTACAAACTGGGAACTCTATACCCATACACTTTTTTACAAATTTTCAAAGTTCTTTATGAGTGATCCACCCTGCTGCAACCACTTGCCATGGCAGACTTGCAGGTGGGCTCTGCACAAGATGGGCATTGCTCCAGCACCCAACAGGGGCTACAGGCCCAGAGCTACACCAGTGGGTACAAACATGCAGGAAAAGTTGCAAGGCATCTGTCTGTGACAAGCTTATTTCAAGTCCTTTGCCATTAATAAACAGTGAATTCAAGTCTGTTAACTAACAAAGTTAACTTGTTAACTCTAAGTGCTATTTGTTTCATCACTAGACAGCAATACATACACAGAGCTCTAAGGCAGACTAAATCACCCGGTTCATTACTATGGACCCGTATACATTATGATTCACATGTTCTCTTTGAATAATTTGATTAATTCAGGTTTTTTGTTGGCCATAGCAACACTGAACTTCAGTAACATCTGTGGTTAGAAGTCACATGAGTCAAATAAAGGTCAACCTCTTTTTTCTAAGACTTTTGACTCTTTTTTTTTTTCTTTTTTGTTTGTTTGTGCAATTCTATTAAGTGAAATTTAATCTACGATTCCTCTCCATATTCATTCTGATAGCTTAAAACACCTTCCACACCAACTCCATCTTTATTTGTGGGCTGGCTTACATATTACCTAGGGCAGTGAAAGCTCCTTCCACCTCTCTGTTCTTTTCAATACGTCCATCGATCAGGACGCTCGCACCACCCAGTCAAATCACACTACCTAGAAGAACTGCATTCTCTCAGACCACCCATTTAAAGAAAAACTGCCATACTTCATCAAGGAAAGATGATTTTTCAGGCACTGTCACATTCTCTAATACTTCACGATCCACGTGCCACAGCTTCATCTACAATTTTATTCCAAAACATTAACCAAGAGATTTCTTACCTCATCATTGATGACCTCAGATTGCTCTTCCTCTTCTTCCTCCTCCAGATCGAGGTCATTTTGCCTCAGGTATGCTTGCAGTGGAACACAGTGTTTCTTCTTAAAAGCTAAAAAGTCCATCATATTCCCTTGAAGATGTTGCAGAAAAAACAGTTCAATCAAACATTCTTTAAAAGTTTCCTTAAGAATTTCCATCTGTTTATGGTGATGATCCAAACATTGTTTTCTCATTTGAGCAGTCTCTTGGTTGGCAGGAGGAATCTCCTCCAATTTTTTGGGTTGTTTTTTCACTGCCGTATTAACTGTAGGAGTAAGAGGAAGACTCGACAGCCCCTGGGGTACAGTAGCCCGTGAAGGACTTGTGGGAGGAGGTGGTGATGTCATTCCAAATGCACTAGCTCCTCCAACTCCTGCTATCAATCCACCAGAAGTCCTGTCATATCCAATGGGTCTACCCAGCTGCTGTCCTTGAAGCACTTGCTGCTGCTGTTGCATAAGTTGCCCTTGGATAATATTGCTGATCTGGGGTGGCAAGCTGGTCGTCGTAATATGGCCTGGGCTAGTCAAAGACTGCATGTTTGCTCCGCTAGCAACGGGACTTTGAGGACCGAGATGATGAATGGTGCCACCAGACTGCGAATGAGGCTGTGAAAGCCTGCGTTCCCTTACTGTGGCAGGTGTCCCAGAAGATGGAAGCTGTACTTGTGCAGCAGCTCCTTGAGCAATTTGTGCAATTCCTGGTCCTTCCTGATACACAAAGTGTCCACCATTAGAAGGACTCAGGCTGATTTGTCTCACAAGCACGCTTGCGTCTACAAACCCTCTAGTAGGGCTCTGGCTGCACATGCCCAGGCCAGGGCCTGGAGTGCCTGCCCGAACGTTTGGTAACGTTTGCACTGGCACAGGGTTGGGCTGGGTAGGGCTTTGAGACTGAACTTGTTGAGGCAGCGGTGATGTAACTTGAATGTACGATGGGGATCCATGCTCAAACCGCCTCTGCTGAGGACTGAACTGAAAACTGGGCGATGTTGGGTTTGGAATCGGTAACGGGGTGAGCGTTATCTGCTGGTTTCCTGAAGCCACCGGTCCAACGTTCTGCAGCGTGATGTTCACATTCTGTCCAGCTACTGGACTTCGACTCATTATAAACTGCTGTATTTGGTAACTGGGGGACTGGGGTGCAGATGGACTTGCAGAAGGTGCAAAAGAAGCTGCAGGAGACTGGGGTAAATTTGCCTGTTGCTCTTCTCCTTCACTGCCCGTGAAGGACCTGGACCTCTGGAGCTGGCGCTGCGCATTCTGAGGACCATTACCATGATGCATTCTCACTGTTCTAGGTTTTCTACAGTATACTCTAAAGAAATACACAAAACCAGAAATTCAGGGATGGTAAAAATATTTCTGTAATCAATCCTATTTAGTTACTATTCAAAAGACTACATGACAGCAAGAACTTGGTTAGTCTTTGTAGCTACTTAAACTGTTTTACATCCTCAAGCAAATTATCCAAAACCCTCGATACCACAAAAACTCATTCAAATCCCTCATGCATTTCCCTAGCTAACAAAGTGCTATTGAATAGTTTTACAACTGGTACGTTCCCCTTAGCTAGTTAGAATGACTTCAAAAGAAACCCAACCTTCTCCCTTTCTGTGGATCTTCAAGAGTCAACAAGCTCCAATATCCAAAGCATCTACTCTTTTTTGTGTTCATTATTCACAGTGTTCCAGTGCTTTTGACTCTTAATATGTTCTCAAAAACAAAGTGTTTGCTTAAATCATGGAGTAGGTTTCTTCAACTAAAAATATTATAAAAATGGACACCAACTATTCAAACTTTATTGTTCTAACTAAAGAAAAAATGAGTTGTGAAAAATCTTCCTACCAAATTATCTAGTTGTTTGATAAAGTATTGTATTTCATACTTAACTCTGCCTTCTCCTTCCTTCAGAACACTAACCCCTTCAAGAGATGAAAAAGAATCTAAACCTGCATTTTATTTACAATTATGTTTATTGAGCCAAACCATCCAGAAATTCAAAAACGTTCTGGATTTATTTTCCAAGCAATGACCAAGAAAAACCTCCACTGACGTGCGCGGACAGGGCAGTTGCGTGCCAGGTGTCAGGGAGCAGTCGCAGTGAAAGAAAAATAAAACCTGACTGGGCTTTTTATTTTATTTTTCAAAAATCCCTCTCATATTTTGAAAACAAGTTTCTTTTTTGGTACTTCGGGCCAAACACATATACAAGTATGCTGCCGGTCCTCTTAGCTCCTCGCTCCCGAGTTGGTGACAAGTGGCAACAGGCAACACTAGCGGGGCGGGACTGACGCCGCAGCTGGACTGACCGACTGACGGACAGACAGACCCCGCTCCTGTCTGCTGCTCGGGCAGGGAAACGCCACCCACCCAACCCTACCGCTGCCCTGCCCCGAGCTGGCCTGCTCGAGCCCCGGGGACGAAGGGATCCCCTTTCCCGCCCTGGGACGGTGAGGGAGCCGAGCAGCGCTGTCGCACGCGGACCGGCGCGAGGAGGGGGCAGAAGAGGGACGGGAAGGGGCTGGTGGAGAGCAACGCATCTCCCCGGCCAGGGAGGTACCGCGGGGCGCAGCCTGCGCGGGGACCACAGCCCAGCTCTGGACAAGTTTCGTCTCTCCCGCTCCTCGGAGCTCAGATTTGAGGGAGAGCCCTCAGCCGAGCGGGAAGGGAAACAAAAAAATTCCACTCCTCACAGGCACCTTTTCCAAAAGATTTAATAATACTGCAATACTTGGTGGTATTGTAAGTCTTTCACAGCACTGACAGCAAATAATTAAGATTCAAGTGATATCACCTATCGCCACTAACAAGGTCTTATTATTTTAATTACCTATACCTCGCTAACATTTACGGCCCAAGTGAAAACACTTAATTAATTACACGCTGATAAGGAAGCGTCACCGGCGCGCTGCCGGCCTCTGCCCGCCCGGAGAGAAGGAATCGCCTTTTGTGTGTGAAAACCGAACGGCCCGCACGGCGGCCCGGGCCCGCGGCGAGCGCCTGGGCCGGCAACCCAAGTTCGCGCCGGGCTTCCCTGCCCGAGGCCCGTGCGGGGCCACCCCCCGCGCCGGGATAGCGTCCCGGGACGCGCCGCCGCCGCTTCTCCTCCCCCTTCGCGGGACGCGGCCCCAGCCCTACCCGCCCCCGTTGCGCGGCGCCCCCCGCCCCAGCGGCGGGCGCGGGGAAGGCCCCTGCCACCGCCGCCGCCTCCCGCCGCTAGGACCGGTGCCGACGGGCCACGGGCCCGAGGCCTGCGGGGCTGGCGAGGAGGGGAAGGCGGGGAGGAGCGGGGTCCGGCCGCCCCCCGCGGCCCTCCGAGCCCGGAGGGCCCCACTTACCGCAGGCGCCGGGGCCAGACTTTCCATTCGCTCCTCACAGGAAGCGGGGGCGGGGGGCGGCCGGAGCGGCAGCCGCTACCAGCGCCGGCAGGAGACAAACCGCCTCCTGCGCCTCGCTCCGCGCCCGGCGCCTGCGCCTCCGCCCTGCCGCGCCCTGCGCATGCGTCACCGTCTGCGCGTGCGCTCTGCCCCGCCGGTCCCTAGGCCGCGCTCGGTCCCGCGCAGCGAGGGGATGTCTGTCGGGGCGGGGAGCGCCGCCCCGGGCGGCAACTTGGGAAGGGCGCGCAGGAACGAGACTTGGGGGCAAGACTGAAAATGAACTTTTATTGTAGTGCAGAGCAGGGAGGGTTGTAACCGTTCCAAGAGTCAGCTCCATCCCCTCCCGTGACACTTTTCTTCAAGATTCGGTGTAGAAATCCACAAAGAAAACTTGCCTAGTTACGGCACTTGCTTGCCCATATATCCTCATATACTGCAAAGGGAGAAAAAAAAAAAAGTTTAAATTCTACATAATTAAAATTAATTACACCTAAGTAATAGAGCATCTAGGGATATACTATTTTCTAAAGAGGAAGGGGCTTACTGAAAGACTCTTCTCCTTCTCCCACATTTTTGCCTCTGGTCAATAAATTTTAAAGTAAACCATGCTATTTAATGAAGAGCTGAGGATTTATTTGCAAGAGCAAAATGTAAACAAAAAGCAAAAAGGTTACCTGATATAAGCAGGGTCATCAAAAGCATCTGCACAGTTGTCATCTGAGGGATGGTTAAAACTGATACTGTCAAACTCTTCTGCTTGAAAAAGCTGTCCAGGGACTGTGGGCTCCAGTGGTGCTGGGATGGTGGGATCCACAGGCACTTGCTGTAACATGGGTAAGGCTGGAGAGAGCGTGCATCCCAAAGCCTGAAAGTGTCATCAAATAGACTGTATTTTTCACTTTAGAATGCTTGTGTTGTCACAAAAGAGGGTGTGAATTTTTAAGGAATTCTTCCAATAAGGGAGATAAATACATTGAAGAAAGGCAATTACATTAGTGCCACAAAAATTACATTTGTTCCAGTCTCTACCTAGAATGCTTTTTTCAGCATCATAAAATCCACTCTGGGATGTAACCCAAAATCCTGTACCTTTAAGAAAGACCTTGTCTATTACTATTTTTGAATAGCAAAAATAACAGTCTTGTTCAAGGATATAAGTAACATCTAAGTCCATCACCTCAGCTCAGATAAAACAAAACACTCCTGTTACTCAATGTGCTGGTTCTCCAGATTCACTGAGTCCTACACGCAGCCTCAGCAAAGGCAAAGCAGGTGCCACAGGTGAACATGAATCTGGGCTTAGGGGTTCATTGAGCCAGGAGGAGCATATTTCTCAGCCTAGTAGACACTAGTAGGAGTGAAATAGCTTCACATTCCACATGGCAACCATGGTTTTGTTTCTCACCCACGTTTCCCCGTGTGATTGACACTGGGTTTGGATTTGCTCCACTATTTGTTCCTCTTCTTGTTTCTGACTAGGCTGCTGCTCCTGCAGTTGTGGAGCTATTTGTTCTTCAGTCAATGCCTGTGACAACAGAAACAGATGGAAGGGGGAGGATCACAGCAATAGTCTTCTTTTTTATTATTTTAATTCTGCGTAGATAAAAAACGTGACTGTTTCCATGAAGTCAGGTACAGATTTATCCTGAAATTAACTCCTAATTGTTTATAGCAATAATTGCAACAGAAAATTCTGACTTGACAAAAAAGTACCATACATCAGAGTTGCCTGCCAAAAAATGAGACAACCACAGAAGTATAAAGGAACAGATCTGGAACAGATAACCCATGCACTGAATGGGGATTAAGCAGTCAAAACCCATACTGAACAATTTTCAGCATTTCAAGAGCCCTTGTTATTTTTCCTTAGTCCCAACTTTTGCAATTGTTTTTACATTAAAAAAAGTAATTGAAAAGTTTTGAAAATTAAAAGAACTGAAAAGCTATTGAAAAGAATGTACAGAGTGGAATTCACCTGGGACAACTGAACGGACCTTTTCCTGCATCGTCACAGACTCTGCACAGAGGGAAACAACCTCAGACATAGGCAGCAGCTTGTCATAGTCCTCTGCACTCAAAGTAAATGAAGTAGCTTAAGCTAAATTAATTTTGTGCAACTATTTTAATATTCATGACACTTTAACACAAAGAATTTAAAAATTCCAGAAGGGGAATGTGCAATTAAGATCTTACAAAGCTGGGGACTAGCAGGGAACTCCAGCCAGTTCTTCACCTAGAAATATGACAGCTATATTATTAGACTTGAGGCAAGAGCTGAAAGCCTGTGTTGACCCTCCTGGTACATCACATGGAACAATACTGAAGCACTTACAGCTTTTCTTTACATCAGCATAAGCACAGGTTTGAATCTTTGACAGTAAATGCACTACTTCAGCTTAAGCTGAAGGTGACCACAGTGCCCCCGAGAAGAGAAACGCCCCTGTGAAATACATTTGTGCATAAGAGAAGAAAAATTCACTAATCAGGCCACCATTGTTAAATCTGGGAAAAATTGTCATTGACAGTAGAAGTAAACTTACAGAAACCTCTTTGAGGGACTTCTTTTTCTAGTAGTCATCAACTCAAAGTGATTCATGTAGATTTGAGTACGCTCAGAATCGTGGTCTTTAGCATAGGCTTGTCTAATGCAGAAAGAATAACCACCTATGTTCTGGAATAAATAGAAATTGAAGGCTTAGGTACCAAAAATAAGTAGTCATAAGTGCCCCATCTCAAAAGTCATAGTTTATAATAAGTCTTGACTGAAGACAATTCATATCCTTGCACTTAAAAGTATTTGTAATATACTGATAATGGAAAGTGAAACATCCAAGGTCCTATTGTCACAGCACTGGGGAAATTCACGTTCTTAACTATATGTAAACTATAATAAATGTAATCTACAGTAGTCAGGGAAAAATACTTAGCAGCATCTGCTCGTATGCCAAGCTATTTAAAATTCTAAAATATAGCTATGATTCTGCTTACTAAACACTCATGTAGTCCACTAAAAGCAAAGAGGAACAACAACAACAAAAAAAAGAAATCAAAACAAACAAAAAAACCCAAACCCCAAGTCTTCGCAACGTAATGCACATTGCAACTTAAACTCACCTTTCCTTCTGGACCTGTAAATGCTTTTATGTAATGATTTTGGCATTGCTTCGGGGAGCGATGAACATAGTTACAAGAGTTAACAATATCGCTGACAAAGTCCCAGTTTGCTGTCTGTGCTGGTGACACAATAGCAAGGTCTAAAGGAAGCACCCGTGACTGTTTCACTGCCTAGGAGGCAGAGAGAAATCAAGCCATTGTAATGCTTCAATTAAATGCTTTTCTTGTGTGTAAACTTCCAAGTAAGAAGTTTTTTGAAGTCAATGAAAGCAAAGTAGGATCTTACTTTTAACAGTGCCAGGTCTTCAGCAATTAGCCATGCAGGGCTGTCCTGCCCAATGTCAGCAGCTGACTTGATGAGAGCTGACAAAGGTCTTGCAAAGTAAGTTTCCTCTTTTACCCAGAGGAGAGACTTCTGAGCTTTGCTCTTCTGTCGTGTTTTCAATATCCTTGGAGTCACTTGATTGAAAAGTGAAGGTGGAGGAACAATCACCCTTCTATGGCAATGCTTCTTTCCCACACCCAAAGTTAACTGGCAGGACAAAGTTATTATCTCCAGCAAGAGAGGAACTTTGTGCAACAAGTTCATGACAGAACACCATTGATGCAAACCATCTGACTAATACTAAGCCTTTGTCAGTACTTTTCCAAATGCAGGTACCTTCAGCCTGTGGCCCCTAGTACAGTATGTGACTTGATCAGTCACTTTTAAATAGCTCCTTGCTTCAATAAGAAAATAAACTTTTAAAAAAAAAGATTACATGGATTCAGGAGTCTCACTGCTTTATTCCTGCTCATTTAATTCACTTGTATTTCTATTTCTAATT
Source organism: Megaceryle maxima (assembly GCA_024605025.1). Lineage (NCBI taxonomy): Eukaryota > Metazoa > Chordata > Aves > Coraciiformes > Cerylidae > Megaceryle > Megaceryle maxima. The sequence goes on from JANHGN010024646.1 coordinate 82,749, forward strand.
TGTAAGGGTCAACGGGAAGTTTTCACAGTGCACTACTCCCTCTGCTTGGACTCTACATTCAATCATTTTGTCTGAGCTATGTCAGTCTTAACAGAGATTATGGTACACGCACACCTACATTCTTAAACATAAATTTAAAAATATTCCTGCAAAAGAGTTTTCATATTGTCTCACAAAGAAGTTTTGAACGCAATTTTGAATCCAACTTACATGACAGATCTGTTCTCTGCCTCTTACGTGCCTTCCTAACAAACAGAGGTGGAAGCTTAGACTCTGGAATTGGTGTGCTGGAATACATCAGACACGTGACAGAATCGGTGTAGATATCATCTTCATTCTCAGGTACAGCAGGGGGAGTCCAAAGCTTCAAAAAACAAAACCAAAGACTCAGCAACAGTGACAAAAAGACCCCCAGGACTCCACAAGCAACAGTTTGGCATTAATTCAAGTATTTTAGGTAAGGTTTCCTTCAGATTAAAGAACAGCTACTGACTCACAGGCATTATTCTGTTTCTCCATCTGGTCCTTCACAGACAAATTCCTGTATGAGAAACAAAGAATACTTGATACCTCAGTAAGTCATCCAGCCCAGAACTCAGCATTTCCAAACATAAGCATGTTTGCAAGAACTATAATTTAGAGTAGAAAAAAAATTAATTTTAAGGAATTACTCTTAATTTTCAATATTTTTCTCAATCTCTTCCTTCAGTTCTTATTACCTCGTTACGTAACTGTGCATTTCCATTCCAAAGTAACCTATCAACCCAGACTTCTGCCAAAACAGCAACCTGCTACTCTACAGAATTAAAACTCTCCACAGTGACAGCTTTACTTTCAAGAGTACAGTATTTGTGCAAAGGCACAGTACAATATGAACCTAGCAAATACACGGTTCATAGTCACAATGTGCAAATTCCTCAAAGAGCAGGGATTTGGAGATGCCTGGATGTTACCGTGTTATAAGCATCTTGTCTGGTGTATGTTAAGAGTTCCTCCTTCACTTCCTGCTGAAGTTCTTCTGCATTTTCCAGCTCCTTGGCATGCTCATATTCCCATTTTATATTTGCCATTTTTAACTCCTTTTAGAAAGAAAACACATATGCTTTACAATATTACCACTTTTCACAACAGATATGCTAACAGCAGTAAATTGCCACTGGTTTGAATCTCACCTTTTATAGATTAACAGTCACAGCAGAGTTAGTTAAACTGAGTTTTCATTCTTGGGCAAAGACCTCATACCAATAAAGGCAAAGGGAAATATGTCTACCAGTTAATTAGGAACCAATGTGATTTTAGACCACAATCATTTTGAGCAAAATTTCAGTGCTCAAACAAAAACAAACAAACAAATGAAAAACAAACAACAACAAAAACCCCCACAAATTAAAAAAAAATAGCAGCAGTTGGGGGTTTATATTTTGTTTTCATTAATTACTCAAAAAATTAAATATAGTCACTTACCTTGTTGACTTTCTGGCTTTTTTGATCATTGAAGGTATGAAACATTTCCAAGAAATTCAATGCATACTTTTCAATTGGTTTAAGCTGTTCAGAAAAACATTTTGACACCTTCCTAGTTACTTAGCTTTTGAATAAGAAAGATGTAAATAACTGATGTAAATAACCAGTGATATAAAAACAAGCAGAAAATCACCCCAATGAATATATGCATTTAATTTCGATGCAAATAATGGCACCATAATTAAGGTAGAAAAGAGATCTAAAGACCAAAAATCTGACATTCTGGTCCCTCACTATTCTGCTCACATCCCATCAGTATCACCGAGAATTGGCTTAGACTATTTATTGGCTTCCATTTTCCTAAATGAATTTTAAAAAAAGAGAATCTTATCCAAGTTATCATGCACACTCTTGGCTGAGTAAGCAGGCTGCTGCTTGGCTTCTGCACAAGTAGTCAAAGGGAAAAGGAGACAGTCAGAATGTCACAAAACTTAGGGAACAATAAAATTAGCCATTTTTATTGAAGAAGAAACAGATTCAAGGCCTTTAAAAAGTATCTGGCAAAGCACAGGACTGTAAAGCAGTTTTATATTCACACTATACAATTTAGTCCAAAGCACTTCACAGTCCTCAGGAGAATATCTGGTGACTTAAATGCTTCAGTATGTGAACAGATGTATCAACAAGCTCAGATTACCTCCCAGGATTGTTTCAATATTTAAGTTTGCACAGAACTGCTTCATTGTAAACAGAGGAGAAATAAGGTACTTTATGAAAGGCATTTGATTGTTGCACAGGAAAGTAAATCTCAAATACTTCTAAAGGTTTACATAAACCAAGAGAAATCCTCATACCTGATCCACAAAGCTAGCCAGCTGTTCTAACCCTGAAGGAACTGTGGTATTTCTTGTATCATACCACTCTGAAGCTACATCATTTCTTATCTCAGGTAGCGTCTCTTCTGTAAACTTTCTGGGATCCTCTTTCCCATTTTCAGAGCAAAAAACCTTATGGAAACATGTTTTGGGGTATTTGATGAAACAATGTATGCCATCAAATGGTTTTTTATTCATCCTAAAATTGAGTTTAGATTACAGATATATTTGACACCTTTTGCTGCAGGAGATACTGTATTGTTTGGTTAAAATAGTGCCAAAAATAGTGTTAAATAATCATTGGAACAAACACAATTTTTTTTCCTAGGTATTCTTCTATATGAGCTAACAATTCAGGATTTTTACTGATTTTGGCTGTGATCACATACCACTGGCCCCCCTACAAATCTGGAAATAAATACTAAACTAGATGATGAAAATTCTGACTCTAATCTAGTAAACCACTCATTTTTTACATATCATTAAAGAACAGATCACATTCTTAATGTTACAGTACCTGAGTTAAAAAGTCTGTTGAACAGTTGCCTCCCTGAGCAGACACTTCTTGAATCAAATGTTTAATACCTCTTTTCAACAGTCTCTCTTCAACAATGTTACCACTTACAAGCCTGTAAAACAAAGAAATTCATTAAATACTGTTCACTAGTAAACAGTGACATTTTCTGAAACTTAACTGTTCCATATCTAATGTTCCTCACCTACAACAGTGACCACCAACACTTGTTTAGAATCCATCAGGTATTTTCATAGGAAGTTTTGTATTCATTTTTTAGTTTCTTAGAAGAAAGATTTCTTTAAACATCTGATTTCATATTTTCATAATGTCGTGTTCTTCTAAGTTTCAAAATGAACAGTGTTCTCTTCTATACAATTGGATTTTTATTTTTTTTAAACCCCTACAATAGCAAGGCTGTGCTAAGATGTGCACTGCTCACCCCTGCACACCTGACCAGTGGTGTAAGAGGTGCAAGAGCTCCCCTCTGCTCTCAGCACATCCACCCAGGAAAAAAAAAAAAGTCACATGAGAGAAGCTTTCAAATACATCTTAGAACTACATGAACATCAGCACTGCATGACTAGTGGGCTTGAAATCCAATTGCATACCATGGAGAAAGATATTTATGGTTTATCAGTAGCAGAAAACACATGGATACTTATGTTTGCTTTGACTGTCCCAGCACAGAAATAGAGATGGCTGACAAGATGGGAGGGAAAGACAGGAACAGAAGATACAGTATGGGAAAGGACAGGGTTTCCATTTTCCCTTTAGTCCAAAGGGAAAAAGTGTGTACAACTGATCCAATCTCTAAAGGGATCTTAAAAGACCAAATAACCTACTCTAAGAGGATAATCTCAACCAAAAATCCTAGTTTCCCTCTAAAATCCACATTCCCTCTATTTTTGATTTTAAAACACCTATATTATTTCTTAGTGTAAAAGTCACCTGTATACATGAATATCTCTGTCTCTTGCAATTGTATCACACCATTCTTTAGCCTTTGTATCCATCAGTGGGTCTAAATCAGTGTCACAGAAGACAACAGTATTTGCATCTACATGGCTGACACCTGCGGAAGGAGTGTGGGAAGAAAGAATTGCACAGAAGAGTCGCTTATCTTGGTTGAAGTTTTTTCTGGATTCCTCAAATGGGGAGACAAGTGACTTAATTACAAATTCACATTAATAAAGCATAAATCTCTAAAACTTTTTTACAGAATGAAAAGACCAGAAAAATTCCTTTCTTATTACTTCCCTAATCTACTTTAAGCATGCAAACATTAAATTATCTGACTGCCCACATTACAGATCTACACAATTCAAAATTAATTTGTGTACCATTAAAACTATTAATTTATGGTGCAGCCAACCAGATAAAAATCGGAAGATCTCAGAGTAGTCACATTATGTGCTATGACTAAGCACACTTGACTGGGTTATTAAATTCTCTGTGTGCTTCATCATTTTTCTTGTCTGTTGACTACATTGGATCCCTTTTATTGTGCTGCCTGGTGTTGCTTTAAGGCAAAGTATTCCTTGATGTTTTATACTGCATCTGCCAGAAAGCATTACAAGGCAATTTGAAATAAAAAAAATAA
>JANHGN010024648.1:0-24060 GCA_024605025.1 Megaceryle maxima
AATTTAAAAAAATATATTAAACAGGAGATCACTCTGGAACACAAAGCCACTACATAGTGCCTTGCAGCTCAGACAGGCAGCAGAACAAGATCTAAAAGTCAAGAAGGAGCTTGAACTAGAGGCAGAGAAAGCACACTCGGGAAAGTGAAACTTGTACTTATGTACAAAACTGGCACCTGAATATTGTAGTAACTTAATTTCTTGAAAAAGAAATGTAAAAAGGTTCTCCCGTCCTCACAACCACCAATATGGTAATTCAGACCGCTGCATTAACTTTACGTTGGAACTATTTATTTCAGACAAAATACCAATGCGGCTCTTGTGTTTCTTCTTTCGTTTAACTACTAGGTTAATTTGTTTTCGATATAATACTGAGAGTGCCTTCAGATCTGTTCATATACATTTTAGGCTGAATTCTCCCAGTGCATATTTTAAAGGATACATTTTATTCAGACTACCTATTTCTGCAAGTCTATTTTGCATTTCAACATTTTGGATCCAAGTTGATTATTTTTATACAATCAGAGCAAGGCTACTGCTATCTCCCAGTGAAACCGATTGGCATACCACCCAAGAAAAACACAGCTATTTTTAAAGAGTCCTTTACGTATGTGTACGACTTTCCTAAATGCACTACCAACAGCTCAGTTCCAAACTACATTAACTGCTGTAACTCTGCTGATCTGGTCAGTTCAGACCCATTCTGGAAAGCAACCTTGCTTTTTTTCCGTGACTCCAAGCCCCAAAACAGGCTCCCAAATGAGCACTGAAAGAGAACCAATGAAATTTTGTGCAAGCCTTAGTGTAGTTCTTGCTATCGTGCCACACAACAACAGAAACAGAACATCTCTAGAATGCACAAATGATGAATTAAGAGGAAAAGATAAGCAAAAACCCAAGAGAAGTAAAACACACTCTTGATTTTGACAGTTTAACATTAAGAGCACAAAAATCTCTTAATGAGGTCCAACCTCATGAAAGTATGAAAAACCTCTTTGCGTGTCATCAGAGCAAACTATAACACTGTCCACCCAGACTCCATGTGTGAAAACACTGTTCAGAACGGTCGTGTTGAAGACTTGCTCCAGAATTTCTGTCAAGAATCAGTCTGCAGGTTGAACACTTTTAATTTTCCCATTGCACCAGGGAAGGATGGAATTGGCCAAAGACAACAAAATAAACTCAATTGAAAACAAAGTGTAAGGCTTCACAGGCCACCAAGAAGCATGTTCATCATGAAGCCTACAACCTCCTCTGCTCCTCTGGCACAATCATTACCATAATCCCAAGCCTCACAGCTTTAAAGCTCTGACGTCTCACTTGCCCAAGTTCATCGGAGGTAATGGCACCCTATGTTATAGCACTAATAGATCCGACTGCAATAGAGGAAATACAGCCCTGAGCATGGTGCAATTCCATGTGCGGAAGTTGGTCTTCTCCCTTCTCCCCATCATCTCCGTGAGCCTGGAACGCACTCCTGAACTGGCCGCCCTTTCAGACCGAAAGCAACATGCAGCTTTCTAATGCAGCCTTCTGCCTCTTGAAGTGTTTTAAATACAGTAAATCACACAAACAGTCAAGATCTATTACCTACTGTCTGAAGAAAAGACTAAGGGAAGCAAGAGGAAACTCTTTAGATGTATATAAAATCCCTAATTAGGCACTGCTATAGTGCTATTTTATGAAGCAGCTACATTTCAGATGGGGTAGCCCCCTCCATATAAAATTAAAGGTACACAAAAAGGTATATCCATAATGCAGCACCACCTACTCTGCTCGGGCTCGCCAGCTCCTGCCTGTACTGTGCCGCAGCCCAGTGCCTCATGGAGCCGCCCCGCTCTCACTGGAGGGACCAAGAGCAGTAGAGCCAGGAGGACCTCGCTCTGCACACGGGCACTCCATGCACGAGCCTCTCTCCAACATAAACCCCATGCCTCCGTGGGGAGACACCCCAAGCAAATGCCACCAACTGAAGAGGCAGCAGGATCTGCTTCAGCCTAACAATCTGCTGCCACTTCACTGCCGATTCCATCTCTCCCAGAAATGTTTTCTCCCAATGGTATCAAAGGACTTCTGATTAATGGAGGAAATAGAGGGAGAAAATCTTTTGAGGAAAAGCAAAATAAAAAATTCAAGCAGTATAATACTTGGCTGCCTAAATACTTCAGTAAATAAAAATTAATCTAAAACTAGCCTCCTTCCAGCCCCCCAGAAATGCAAGGCCATCATTTCACTGTGGTGTAACAAACTTTGGCTTTGGCCTCATGTACATATGGTTCAAATTAGCACCTGCATACCTTCATTATTAAATAAAAACCAGCTCTCTCTACATGACCTGTAGAGTTCTTGTATACAAGAACTTATCCAACAGCATTATGTCTTCCCTTATCAGATGCGTGTGGTATGACATAATGAACGTAGCGCTGCAGCACAATTGGCACCAGTTCAATTCCCAAGCATTGGGTCACATTTCCCATCGCGTTGTTTTCAAGTGGATGCTATGGGCTTGATGGCTAATGGATGGAGCCCTGGAATTTTGCCTCAGAACCTTCAAATTTAACCTAAGTCTGATGAACTAAATTCAATCTCGAGGGAAAAATGCATCTGTCAAAACCACCACTTGCAACATATGGCTGAATCGAGAGGTAAGCACCAGAAGTTTGTGTCTTGATTTGTTGCACATAAGTTAAGGTGTCTGCTATGCAAGCAGGATTTCAAATGAAAAGTTGCTGTTCTAGATATCTTTCGAAAACAGCACTTGGGGATTTGGATGGTGGAAAACAAATTGTTTTATTGTTAAAGCACATACCTTGGTGTTAAGGAGACCTAATTTCTATTTCTGACTCTCCCAAGTGTACCATGTGAGCCAACACAACTGGTTTACTACTGTCTCCAGTAACTTATCTCATCCTTAACGGAGTGTACCAGTGCTCATGACAACGGCGGACTCGAAACAACTGAGGATACACCCATTGTTTTCTTGCTGTTCTTGTGTACAAACAAAAAAAAAAAAACCACTTGGCTTAATACCATGCAGACGTATTCACTAACAACTGCCGGCCAATTCTAGAAACTTGGGAACTTCTTCAGGTGATGTACCCATCACCAGCATCCTGAGACTCCTGCTGCTGCCTCTGAGCACGGCACGGGTCAAACCTTCTGCAGTACTTTAAATACGAGTCACAAACTAATTGTGCCATGGGAAAAAGACCTTCACAAACAACATGGAGGTGGAGAAAGATAAATATCTACCTGGCTTTTTTTTTGTTCAATACAGATGAAACTGTTGGGGCAGAAACATACAGGACCGCAGCGTGATAATATATTTATACATCTAGATGACTATTAAAGCATTCTCAGTCTTGTCAATAATTGCTCATTTTCACACATTTCTACAATCTTTCCATAGGCTGCAATAGGCTACTGCCTGACAGATCTCCCTAAACCCCAATTCAATTTCTCACAGAGTCAGCCGTGAAAGTACATTTCTAGCAGAGAGACACCTCCTTGTCCTCTGAGGACCTTGCAGTAACCAGTCCAAGCAGAAAGTAATTGAGCAGATTAAAAGGAACTGTCAGAACGACTTTTGGGAACCCGAATGACTATCTATTGGTTGGGTCGTGTTTGAAGCTGACACAAGTTAGACTCAGGCCCCCAAGTTGATTTGCAAACTCACTTCCATGCAGATCTGAACTCCCTTCATGTCTTGATTCAGGCTCAAGTTATCAAAATTGACCTAACATAAAAACGTTTGATCTATTCTTTGTGCATTTCATGAGGCCAAAGCTCTGGTCTGAACCACTATTTAACAATCAGCTGAAGCAGCACAGCACATAATTCACAGGGGTGAAGTTCCTCAGATACTGCTCAGATCGATACTTAAATGCAATTCTGAATAACGATATATATTCTTTCTACTTACCGTAGTCTGTGGCAAAAAGCTCTTGAAAATAGGCCTCAAGAGCGCTCTAGCAATAATCATTCTCAAAAGGTCAGTCAGTATCAAACTGGAACATTAATTTGTTCTGCACTTGCTCAAAGACTGCATAAAAGAAAACTTGCAAGTGCAAACACCAAGACATCCAAGATTAGATTAAGTGTCTCCCTTTTCATCTTAGCTGAACAGTGGCCAGTGAATACTCTAAATGGTGCTGGACAACTCCGTGCAGCTGTTCGGTAGAGCGGACAAGAGGAAATCGTTAAAGAGAGAAACTTCCAGCCACTTGACTTCCACACCAAAATAGCAGAAGCAAGTGGACACATCCATGACACAATTTGCTCGCTCAGAAGCAAACTGCCAAGCATGGCTTTGCCTTATAACGCAAATGAATATTTTTCTCCAGTGTGATTGAGAGTTTTCCAGTTCTGTTCTCCCGGGCTCCCATGCTTACAAATCCAGTAGCTGGCATTTACATAATTGCAATTTCACTTTGCAAATATCGTTGGGCTCTTTTTATGCCTGATTTTCTCAACAGCTGCTTCTTGGAGCTGAAGTCTGTAGTAATTATTTCAAACATTTAACGGAAAAATGCAAACCACACTTGATACAACTATTACACGCACCAAAAATAAAAAAAAATTTAAAAAAATTTAAAAAGAGTGAAAATTCTCATGGTTTGGAGGATGAGGGGACTAAAGGTTTTTTGCTGTTTCCCCCCCCCCCCCTTTATTCTTTGCTCCTTAAGAACAGCACATGCAAAACATTTGTGAAGCCAACACAGCTGCAGGGCCTGCTCACACCAGACCAGTACTGTCTACTCAGTATCCTTTCTAGCTTTTTATAGATACAACTTAAAAACACCATGAAATTTATTTCCTGTAATAATGATCCCCAAATATTTTCTTTAAAAGTCAATGTTTCAGCAAAACTCTCCCAAGAATGTGGAGTTAAGCATTTACATTGTGTTCACGTAGTCCTTCCCTCTCTGCTTCCTTCATTGTTCCCCCTTCAGACTCCGCTTGGTGATTTATTTTACCTACCCTAGTCTTCACTATCTAGAAGTCCAGGCTGGCATGAACACCTCCATATGCTGCTTACTGAAAACTGGCACACCCCAACGCTGGAGAAAGAACACAATCCAATGTACAAAAGACGCACAGGGGCTCAGAGGCTCATTTTTTCTAAATTTTTCTCTTTCCTACCATAAATTCCTGGGCAGATAGCTTTATAGCTCTTTTTCCTCCTCTTTATTCGCTCCAGACTGCTCCTGGTCTCCACCTCTGCATTTTCAGTGCCTAGCCTAGCCGCAGGAAGGACCTCCAGAAGCTGTTATAAAAGTAAATATTATTATTTTAAGCTAACAAATATAAGATCTCCTGGCCTGCATACATAATTCATTCCAACACATTGATATCATTTCCTCACACAGCACTTGTTCTTTTAACAATCAGACAGACTTCCTTCCGTAACAGCAGCCCTCCTCGTGGTGGAACAGATACAAGCCACGTATGCCTACACACACCAGACCTTAGACTCTGCCGTTCGCAGGACCCTCCGATGTCACTTTCGGCCACTGGAAAACTCACACAGAGAACAGTCCTGGACGTTGCTCAGAGTATGTCAAAGTCTGGTTCCGGAAGCCAGAGTAAGCTCAGGAGCACTGCTGTGCACTGCTCAGACAGAGTTCATGAGCTCAGACTGCTCCTGTGCCATCCTTACTTGGTCATACCAGCAAAGCAGCTCCAGAATTTGTTCTAGGGCAAACTGGACAACAAACACCCCATGAAAGAGCAGAAGGAGTAAGTATAGATTGCACGCCTGAAAGCTTACTTCTTACGCTAAATTCATCGTTCAGTCTAAGAAAATGACGCTGCATCTTGCCACATTTAGATCCTTACCCACCGTGCTTGTAACAACATGAGAAAACAACATAAAAATACTCCCTGCCATGCAAAGCACAATTAATGATGAATGTTTCTGGACTGTTCTTTATAACCTCAGACTTAGTGAAAGTGCTGAAACCCCGCACATGACCCCAACATGGACAGAAAGCAGACCCAAATCCCAAGACTGAAGCGCACATCTGGCTAAGGATGGACGGAAGAAAGAGGTGATGGAGTGCACATAATAAGGAGTTTAACAAAGGTGGAAACTCGTGTTAATTCTGGCATTTTTTCCTTCCTGAAGGACTTCCCCTGGCCCTCTTAAGAGTACCCTTCTAAAATAGTTTCCCTAGTGATTAATCGATAGCAAAGCTATGGTTCAGTAAGTGTTCTATAATGTGATTCTATACTCAAAAACTGCCCAGCTCCTTGGGGCTGCATCCTACAAGAACCTACGTAAGCGACAGGCACCCCCAGCCTAAGATCCTTAGAACAGATTTTGAGCTCTTCAGAGGATTCTGGCTTTGCAGCAGAGGCAGACCATTACTTGTACTTTGCTGATACTTAAGTGCACCCAGTCGTCTACTGTACAAATAGGAAGAAAACCCACAAAATCACAAAGTGTTCACAGCATGTCCTTAACAGAGAACACAGAAGTAATGGCACCCATTTGCTAATAAATAGCTGGGCATTATTCAGAGAACTAACGCATGTTCAGCTGCAAGACAAACTCTTTCTTCTGGATTCTGGTGCCTAAGAAAAAAATTCACAAACAGTTGAGATGGAGCTACAGGATTTCACTGCATTAATTTTGTATAGTCACAGCACTACAGTAAAATCATTCCCTACAAAAACGACTCCGTGGTTTTACAGCATCACTAATGTATCTTTGCAATCCCGGGTTAGCCTAGGCTAGGGTTTGGGATAAGAGCGCCAAAGTTTCATATTACCTTCACATTTGATCAAAATATTTGGATTTGTTTTTCTAATAAAGCAGGCAGTTGTTGTTTACCCACATCCTCGCCACCAAAGCCTGAGGCTATAGAGCCTTTCGCGGAGAGCCCTGGTGTAGCACACCACCTGCCTTCTCAAATTCCTTCTAGATGGGGGCCACTTGGGATATTTGCTGTGAAGGGGGATGAGGTTGTCATCATCTGCTGTGATTTCTGTTACCTGCAGATATTTAGGATCTGTAGTGAAAAGCTATTGGTCATTTTACTGCCTGTTTTTCTACTCTTACCCCATTCAGATCACATCTTAGACAACTGTTGCTATAAATTTACTCTGTCAATTTTGGTCAGAGAGAAGTGTTTATCCTGTGACGTGTAAAAAAAACCACACACACACACAAACCAGCCAACCAAAATACAACCGGGGAAAAAAGAAAAAACAACACCACACACAACAAACCCATACACAACCTGGAAAGTTGCACAAATTATTTCAGAACTGGAATTTCAAAATGTTCACCTCAATACGCAGGCTTATTATTCTTCCTTCTATTGGCAGCTTCCACGTAACCTCCCGGGAAAAGCCAGCCACGAAGCCCGATATGTCAGAAATATTTGCTAAATGTAACAAGCAAATCTTAACACCTGAGACTGCATTTTGATCTTTAATGTTTATGCTCCTGACCTGTCTTTTGATCCATGCGGCACCCACCTGTGACTTGCTTTTCTCTGCAACAGAAGCGGCCGTTCTGCCTGGAACCTCAGGTGGTGTTTATAGTTTCTGTTACCCGAGGTATCAACTGAGCAATTGAGATGAACCATCTTCAACATTCTCCAACACGGGAGACCTGAATTAGGTGACGATTCTCATGGTCAGTCAACGCCACCTGAAGCGTGTTCACGTGCCAGCAGCGCTAATTGTTTTACCCATCAGTGTTTCAGTGAGGCACTTCACTTCAGTCTGTGCTGGATGCTAGATTTATACACGCTGTAGAGAAAAGACGGGACCGAGTTCGCAGGTTTGAGGAACAAGCATTATCTAATTCAAGTGACACAGCTTGATAGACTTTGCTTAAGACCCAAGTCAATACCATTTACTTGGGCAATATGTAACATTCATATTTACAACTGCTAGGTTTAAGCTACGTTCAGAGCCAAAAGAAAGGAAATCGGCCGTTACGATGAAAAATGAGCGACCCAAGAAATACTACAAACAGATCCATCTAATTTTACGTGTCACGGTAAAATTAGATTTATTTTATCCCTCCTTCTTTTGACAAGTCTGGTTGTCAACACTATTTCAGAGTTGTACAATAAACAATAATTCTATACTGATTGCCTGCAAGTGCTAGTTGAAGAAAAAAAAAAAAAATAACCTACAACTGTTACAGCTCTGCATGGGAAACAGAAGTTGCTTTGTTTGCGGTCATACCATTTCAGTACTGCTGATCGCCAAAAGCAAGAGTCCATTCCCAGCGTGTTTACCAATGTTTAATGATTCTTGCCGTTAAACAAAAGGGGACTAGTTACCAGGAAGCACAGAACACGTTACGGAAATCCCCTCTGAGCCAACTCTAGGGGAAAGCCCTTGGAGGGAGGCACCCCAGGGCAAGCACTGATGGTGAACATCAGCCTTGTGACTGGACTATGTGCAGTGCTTTTCAAGAGTAAGAGCATTCGGTGTCACTGTTTATGTTTTCTAGTATCTTCTCCCTCTGTCTCGCTGTCCACAGTAGGCCTGGAATCGTTAACTGCTGTGAGAGTAAAGGCACAACTGGTTACCGGTTTAAATTGAACACAGGTGGTCAGGAAGAGTTACTGTGCCCTGAAACCATGGTGGAAGCATTTCCAAGCTGACTAAATACCCCATCTGCATGAAGCATATCCAGTCCTCTCTTTTGTATTTTATTTCACAAATATTGTACAGGATGAAGGAATGTCAGGGCTGAGCTCTCCAGTACAGATGTAGAACACATGTATTTGCATCAGTTTAAAGCAAGATTACAGACACTAGAAAGCAGTTGTGGTTTGGCACTAGAAATCTTCCATTTTAATTAACTTATGGGCCAAATAATTTCTAGAAAACCTTCCTCACATTGCAGGAGCAGGTTTACTGCTATCAAAGAGGTTTACCAAACAGATTTTCACGGGACGTAACAACTTCAACTCAGCAAACACAGTATAAGACTCATACATAAGACTCATCAACTCACACACAAACAAGTTCATTCAGCGAAACACATGGGTTATGCCAGCAATGGTCTCAAAACGATGTGTGCGACTGAAGCCCACAGAATATTATCCACCAGATGCAGACCACCGTCGGGTGTGCTTCCAGGGGAACTGTCCGTACCTTCCAACTTTCCCCAATTTGTCTCCTATGTATCTTACGCATTTCTTACTAGCTCAGCTCAGGAGGAATTGAGTCAAAAGAGGGATGTACTCATTTAATGAGTAATTGTTCCGTTACATCTCTCATCAGGACCATCATCAGTTAACAGGAAAGGATTTTACTCCAGTATTTAGACATCGAACAGGGATACTTGAGCGTGGCAACAAGAATTTAACTAACTCAATTCTTAAGAGTCTTGAGGTTGAATCCTTAAAGACTCTAAATGATTCATCCTTCAGATCAAATCCATGTCTGTGCTGCTGGAAATAAGACCGCACAAAGTCTGCTTTCCTTTTTCTTACCGACAAGAACAGATTGTTGGCTGCATTAAAATTAATAACCTTGTTGGTCTGCTACTGAAATATGTATTGATTAAGCTCTGAATATTAAGAATGCAGAATAATTTCCACCTCATAAATATAGTATTTTTAGCAAATCTCTATTCCAAATAATTTTTTTTCTGCATATTAACGCTTCCAACGCTTCCACACAGCAATGATTAAGCACAGAGTTAACATGCTGAGTTTCTAGATAGGTGATGTTTTGCTCCATCCTGAATTAGAAGGAAAAACAATACTAAAGTAAGAAATACCTAACAACTCAATACATTAAAGCTTGTGGATTGTACTGAAAAAGCTCGCTTGTTGATGGTCAAATTCTTGCTAATTTCAGGATTATGGAGAGGTTTTTTTGCAAACAACAAGACTAAGAAAAGAAAGAAAACAAACTTTTATTCTAGATGTCATGTCATGAATTAGTTTTGAGAAAATCACCTTTAGCTTAGAAACTGCAGAAAATATTTTAAGAAAATACTAACTTTTGTATTGATAACATCCAGAAGTAGCCACATTAGAATTCCAGATCTGATGTGTCCACTCAGATGTCACGTTTCAACGAGACACCTTATTTTTGGTAACTGTCTTAAAATATTATATACTTAAAATAGAGATATCTTTGATCCTTTTTCTAAATGTGTTTATCCCTTCTGCGCTATATCAGAATTATCATTATTGTAGCTACAGCTAATACATTTTATTTTTCTTCGATGCACATGCAACTCTTGATAACCTAACGTTTTAGGAGGAACAATACATTCAAGAAGCATACTAATGTGGAAGGCTAAGAAAAGATCAATCCTAATGCTATTAGAAATTACAGGCCTGGATTTGGAAACACAGAAGCTGCTAACAGACAAATTTTGGGAAGACATCAGGAATGCAACTTCCCCTGGAATGATGCATGACACGTTTAAGCCAGAAGGGTCACCTCCTTTTATCAGTCATGCAATGAGAAATTTCAAAATCTATATGAGCAATGTTTACTTTTTAAAAGCAAGAGAGCTGCTGAAGTTCTTGAATGAAGTTATGCACTCAACTGCCATTGAAAATCAACCGTTTTCCAGTGTATTGTAGCCATAAAACACTAAAAATCCTGTTCAGTGACATGGATAAGATCAGAGACCCACTACCCAAGCTGTCACGTCAGGGTCTTCCAGCTGGCACACGAAACCCACATGCCTTCACCAAGCAGAAAAGAGGTAAAGACTGAAGGTCATCTCAGGATTGCCGTGGTCAGATTACAGTCACGTAAGCAATCGCTGTCTGAACCAAAGCAGATGTACCTGAGAGACAAGTACCTTCCCACTGGAGAGTCAAAGCAATTGCCTTGGCAATGATGAATCCTACAGACAAGGCAGTGCAGCTGCTCAGCTTTAAGTTAAAGGACTCTAGGGGACTTATACCAATTAATAGCCTTATTTGCTGCATGCTATTCACAATATTAATAGATTAAGTTTTATTTTATAGGAAGTACTGCTTCATCGGCTCCTTTTCAAAAATTATTTCTCCAAGAAGCTTAACAAAAGCAAGTCTTTCACTGGGAAGTACTAGCGAGCCTTGAAGCCTGGGTCAGCTCAGGACAAGATACATGGGTCCAAACTATTCATGTAGAACACTGATGACTTTTACAAGTGCCTGAAACCGTCCTCTGGCTCTGCACAGATGCACTGCAGGAACAGCCCCTGCATATCTTGCACGCTGGAGCAATCCTACAAAGGCCAATATGCCGACAAGACACCCAAAGGAAGCTCTCCATGGCACCTTGAAAGTAGATATAGTTCAGCACAGCCTACAAAACGCAGCAGAATGAACTCCTCAAGCCCAGACATGACAGAGAGTTCACGTGGCTGGAGTGAACATAGGTCTTAAACATATGTCCACAGTACAGGGGTAGGAAAAACTGAAGAATTTTTGCTTGCACATAAACTATCGCTATTAAGCGTACCTAAAAACCTCAGTGAGAAAACTGCAGTTCCAATACCTATTAGGACTACCGAAACATGCATAAAATACAAGCTGAAATAATACCGTGGCCTGCTATTTTGCTACTATGACACTGTGCATTCCACTCAGGTATGCAAACTTCAAATGAATAAACTCCCAGCGCTTGGCAAAATTTGTGCTATGAATTTGAAGAAAAGAATTATCTTAACGCAAGCACATTCAATGCTGCACGACGGCGGGCTAGCATGTGGTGTCATCGCTTCGTAAATTCTATATTCCCCCCCTTTCTTTTATTGGGCTAAGCTACAAGATCGCTCTGACAGGATCAAGTGAATACTCTAAATACAACACCCAATGCTGAAAGGAGGTGCCAGACAACCTTTGAAAAGAAATTTACCTATTTTTTTTAAACATTGGCTGATACAGATGTTAGCAGCTCTTCCCTAATCCACAGAAGAGAAAAGAGTACACTAAAAACACACAGTTCTGAACTTCTGAAACACTCAGTTTACCTCCAGTCACCAGCCACAGAAAGATGCAGTTGCAGGAGGCAGGGATATTGAGGATTGTTACAAGCCTGATGGAAAGAACATTATACCCTTAAGTCACATTTGCTATACAAATGTCCCAAGTTCACATCAGTTCAAGTCCAGTAACACCGTTTTTCATGCACTGAACTGTCTCCTCTCCTCTCTGGCTTATGGCTTTTTCACTCCCCTTCACGGAGCAAACCTCGAGCACTGTGGAGTGTTCCTGCCCCCTCTTGTCACAGCTCCATTACTACCGCACTACTTTTCTATTTCCAAAGGTAACTTTACTTCTAATAGATATAGTCCATCTGGCTTTAACCTCAACACTAACTGCTTGGCCCTCTCATCTTTCTTAGCGATCCTTCCCTTCCTACACATCCTGTTTTCAGTGCAGATATCCCTCCTGTAATTTTCAACTGGTAACATTTCCTGCAGCCTTTCTGTTTGCTGTTCCTCTGTGCTTTGAATCAATGCATAGTTCCCAAGGAAAAGAAGATGAGACTTTTATAATTGTTGTTAAAATACTGGATAGTTCAGGTATTGTTTCTCTTTCTAAGAGCAGGAACTCCTTGAACCTGCATGACACTGTTAGTAAATCTGTATCCTGCAGCGCACCACCATTCAGATGCTCTCCAGGCAGCAGGACCTTTCAACTGGCCTTCTTAGCCCCACAGGGCACGATGTACCACAACGTGACAGGCCCTCCTCCCAGCACCAGCCCTCACAGACCTGCCTGATAGAGCAGCACACCAAGTCGCTCGAAGACAGCCCAGCGTGCACGTGGCACTGCCCAGAGCCCACAGAGGACAAAGAGAAGAGAAGGCAGAAGGGACTGAGACCTGACAATACACTAGTGAACACATCTGAACCTCAGCAGGCTCTGTGAAAAATAAACTGCCCAAAAAGAGCCCACACTTGACAGGGAAACAGTCCTGCAGAGAGGAAGGTGTGTGCAGCTGACTGAGTTAAAACAGAATAAAAAGGGACAAGTGTGAAGTAACTTACAATTCCAAAGGACAAGTACAGACTGCACATTACCTTTTATTTAGCCATTTTTTTATTGGAATTCATAGGGTCATAGCTCAGAAGAAAAACCTGAAAGATCTGGACACGGTAATTTTAAATCTACCCAGTGCACATACTTGTCATCTGCTACCACTGTGTTGTACCAGTTACACTTGACTGTTTTCAGTCCGTTCGACTTTCCTATGGGAAATATTTTACCAACAAGTATACAGGCAGACTGATGATGTGCTTCTTCAGAAGCATAGGGTTGTAACTCTGCTTTCCAAAAGATGTAACACAAGGCTGTGACACGGGAACTCGGACCACCTAAGATCAGAAGACGATAATCACTTTTCAGTGCCCTTCCCATTCTGCGCCTCTCCTGCATATTAGCGTGTCAATCCTTTCTCAGGCCTATCCCTTTGAGTACAACTACGTTGAAAGGCTTCTTTCCATGTGTAGAAGGTCCAACGAGTGTGCGATGCTACCAACTTTCAAGTGTGACCTAATCAACTGAGGCTCCAAAAACCCGGGCACCTTCCCATACCCTTCAGGAGAAATGAAATATGTGGTCAACTTCCTGATGTTGCCTGTGCCCAAAATGCAGTGTTAAACCTGTTTTTCCATTACATCACTGCAGCTTGTAGCAATGAGAACTGAAGATAAACCAGAAGCTCACAACAGACCCCAGATTTAGGACAAACCTTTGAAAAGGGAAAGGAGGGGATGAAGGATCAGATCCTTAATAATGTGACGTTTGGTTTCAGGTCACCTGAAAGGCAAATTTTAACTCGCTCTGTTTTCAAAGCTACCTTACAAGATTTAAGTGCCCATCAGCCTCCCCTCCTGCCTTTGGCGCTCATGTCAAGGGCAAACGGTCAGGCAGTGGAAGTTTTCACGGGAGGCTGAAACACAATAGTGCTGGGAATTCTCCTTGATTTTTACTTTAAACTTGATCTTGCAGCTGCATGACTGACCAGGTTATCGCCTCTGCTGCGCAAGGTCTGCTCCACACGTAATATTCTTCTGGGTCTACAAACCTGAGACAAACGCAGCCATTGTGTGGTCCATCAAGGAAATGGAGAGGCATTGACAAACACTGCTCTCCAGGGCCGAGAAAAGAAAACATGTGTCGATCAATTCTGCTCGTTACTGTATATTACACTGTATCTATTACCAACTGCTGACAATGACTTTTTAACATTTCCAGTTTGATTAGATGAAATAAAAAGCAGCTAAGGGTTCATTCTTTTTCTCCCGATGCCTACTAAAGCATTTCTATCTTGAAAAGCATGAGACCATTTTCATTCATCGGTATTTATGTAAGACGGGGGCTTTTTTCCACTCTTACAATCCATCTATTTTGACAGCTAACGCTGTACGTAACCTGTGGTGCTCACAATTGTACCAACATGAAAAACCCTCACCCGTAACTCAGAAAAGTGGCTTCATCATAGAAGCGACCTAGAAGCCACACTCCCATACCGGAAGAGATGATTTGCAAATCTTCAAACAAGACTTCTTACCTTTCTGCTGCAGTTCTCAATGAAACCATCTTCGTTCCGCTACATCTACCTGCCACTTCCCTCAACTACAGACAAATCTGATTTCTCTCAACTGACTTGTGCTGACAATCAGCTATCCTGCAGAAATGACGTCCTCTGTATCCACAGCACAGCCCAACCCAGCACGTCCGTTCTCCTGCACCTGCTGTTCTTTGCGCGCGGGGTCACGCGGCACGCGCTGACACCCTGGCTCAGGAAGCCCAGGCAAGAATC
Organism: Megaceryle maxima; assembly: GCA_024605025.1. NCBI lineage: Eukaryota > Metazoa > Chordata > Aves > Coraciiformes > Cerylidae > Megaceryle > Megaceryle maxima. The sequence goes on from JANHGN010024648.1 coordinate 14,761, forward strand.
GGCGCTCTTCTGGTGCTCCTGAAGAGGCAGGAGACACAGCAGAAAGCCACGTCCCACACCCTTACTCCACATGCTACATTCAGTCTGAATAGCCCACATAAGTTATGTTCCCCCCTGACTCCTGTGGGCAAGTGCATGAGCAAGGCCAAAACCTGGGCCTACACTTCTGTAACTGATGGATATACAATTTCCTATTTACTAACGGAAGTATTAACATCACCCAGAGGAAAAACTTTGTTCCCTGTTGCAATGAATTTCCTCTTTAGTTTACTTAGCATTCAGGTTTTGAATAAGTGATTGTTCTGGGGAACACACAGAGGTATTCCACAAGCAGAAACTTGCTCTTAATTACAGAGAAAGGAAATGTAAGAAGGAAAGAATGGATATGCCTGGTTATATCTCCTCAAATATGAAGCTCAAAAGCCTGTGATATATTGTTCTTTTGCTGTGTCCTCAGCATCAATCTTCTGGAATAGCAAATTAGTCAGAATAAGTTATCAATCAACGACATCTCCATAAAATAGAACAAAAAAGGGAGACGGATCCCATCTTTTAAAGGGAGGATAGGAAACAACTAATGACACCGAAAGATAAAATGTTACCATTTCTTCCAAGACTATACTTAAGATTATAGAAGAAAAGAGAGTAATCGCATGAAATGAAGTTGGATCAACTGAAGTGACCCGAGAACAACAGCAGCTGATATATTACAGAAATTACCCATACCACATAATCCTCACCAAGAACCACACTTACTACAGTTCCCAATACCAAACTGCCAAATGGCAGCAACCCATGCTGGACAATGCTTGAACTGGCAGGTAGGGGGAAATGCAATGTATTCTGCATGTGATGCAGGAGATGTTTGGACAGCTCTTGAAAAATCTCCCTCTACTACACGTAATTCTTAGGTACTTCACAGACTCATCACTTGATTAGCTCTTGCTGAAAACAGCTAATAATCAATTATTTTAAGCGGGAGTGGAGTCCCACAGACCAGGCAACAGAAATCCTGAGCATTTTCTTCAGCTTGCTTTTGGCAGACAACCTGAAACTAGTGGATCTAATAGTTACATAAATTCACGGGAGGCACTCACGCCCATTTTCCTTTACCTACAGAACACATTTCTGTGCAAGCAGTTCATTTTAAGACAACTCTTAAACAACATAAAAACACGGCCAAAGGCAAGCCAACATAAGGCAGGTCAGGACTAGTATGTCCTTATTCCTCCGAGTCACACTTCCCAAGTCTGCTGTGGTGGTGTTTAGCTTCCTACTAAACAATTCACGAGAACTAGATATTTGCTTTTACATCTGTAATTGCTGCATCTGCGCCCGCCAGCCCGTCAGGAGCTCTGACCTGCCTGCCAGAAACGGCACCCTCAGTGAGTCCGCCTGGATCGGAGATGCCTTCGGGTGCGCTGACTCAGCACACGCTCGCTGCCAAAGCAACAGCAGACATAATGGACGCTCTTGTCTTCCACAATTAAAATCAGACTTAAATATTTACAAGAGAGACAAAGAAGATCGGAGAAGAAGCAGGCAGGAAAAAATTAGGTTTTTCTAAACAATAAAAATCTTCAGAAAAAGTTCAGTTCAGCCAAACTTCTATTCAGCTCATTCTTTCTACCAGCACCAACTCTGAGAAAGTCTTGGGGTTAAATCTAAGCAACCACTGACCACACAAAAGGCTGTGTAACCCAAGAAATGTCTTCAGTGACCAGAATTTCACTCGCTCTGTTACCAATAGCATGATCGTTCCCCTTACAGCTGCAGCACAAAGAAGAGCAAAAAAGTCCAATTTTCTTCTCACGTTCCTTTTTCACCTTTTTTTTTTTTTTGGTAATTAGTCTGAACAATAATTCACGTTACAGCAATTCAGCTGAGACATTCACAAGCTACTTAAACAAGTTGTTCTAGCAGAATTCAAATTCCCCTCCCGTAACCTAATTACAGACACATTCAATAGCATTTTTCTGCACAAAAATAAGCAGCAGCTACAGATTCACATCCCAGCATCAATAAAGCCAAGAGTTTCAACACACTATTTGAGAAGAAGTACAACACACAGTACTACTGAGAATTGGAAAATTCTCTGAAGGAATTAGATGAGCTTTCAGAAAGAGAAGCATCCTCCTAAAGCAGAGTGAAATGCTACAGCCACGTGTCAGAGATAAATGGAAAATGCAAAAAGCAAAAAAATGAAGCAGGCACTGGCCTGGAAACCACAAGGTGAGTGTCGAGGCAAGTCGGAGCTATCCTGGAGGAGCACAACACAGGAGGAAATGAGAACCATTAAAATAAAATGGCAAGAGGCAAGACTGCTCAAAGTTGCCAAGAGAATTGGTGAAGATAAAACGTGGCTCGCTCTTGCTCCACCGCTGCCTTTTTCTAAGGAATTATGCTGCCAATAGGAAAATGCACCTAAATACAAACTATTTTGATTTGTGGAGCATCCCCAGCCTTCCACAAGAAACTGTTCTGTGCATGTACAACCAGAGCGAGAGGCACTCCTTGTCCCAAACGAACTTCCACACTCAGCAGGCAAATAAAGAGAGGGTGAGACGAGACACAGAAGAAAATGTCCCAGGGGTGCTTTCTGAGGACACAACAGTCTCTTCACCAGAAATCACTTTTAACACAGTTTTATATCCTGAGCCCCATCCATCCGTAACACAAAAAGGTGTGGGGTGGAAAATCAAGGGAGAAAAATAATTAAGAAGCAGGGGTGATTCTGCTGTTTAAGAAGCAGGGGTCTTCTGTCTTTCCCCAGACCCCAACAGAAAGGGCAGAAAAGGCTGATGACGAGAGTTTACTTTGGACGACAGCCCTGCCTGACTCTCAGACCTGCGCTGTTTGTCTATGTAAACATTACAGCAGGCTTTTAAGCATCCCTACCGCCAGCACCTACGTTTTCGCAATTTCTGTTCTTTACTTAACACTTCTTTCCCTGCCTTTCAGTTTTTTCTCTTCAGATATCCGCTTCGCCACGTTATCTTCTTCAGTCTGTGGGGGATACCCATATGCACTGCAGACTAACATATATGTTCATGTACATAGTCCATTAACCATTTTCTCCCTTCTGCCACCCTCTTTCCTATGAAACTCCATATACAGCTGTGCCTGCCTGGAGACCCAATTGACCCAAGCACAGACCTTCAGGCAAAAGCCATATATCCAGTTACGTGTTCTCTGCTAGGTTTGCGCTGCAGCTACCTATTCTTTCAAAAAACACCTTACAAACACATGTTCGGGAGCTTCTCAAAACAGTGATTAGAAAATATATTAGTCAGGTCTGCAGATTGATTTAAACTCTCCTCATGCATGCCTGGTTAGTAAACCAACTTAAAATCACTACAACATGACTCTGTTAGTGAAACACTTGGATACCCAATAGGTCAGTCTATAGACACCTGTAAATTTAGATCGGGTCGTCCATGTTCTCCTTCCTACCTTGGCAGCTCCATTTATTAAAGCAAACATTTCTGAACAGGGCAACTACTTTGGAAGCACCGGTGCCAACAGAAACCTTTTGCATCTTCCCAGAAACACAGGCTTGACTCAAGCAGTCCCTGTATTGGTGAGCGTTCCATTTCAGATTCACATGGGGCTAACCTAGACTCTCTGAGGTCTTTGGACATGACAGGGTGTCCCACAGGGTGACAGATGAGAGCGGGGAAGCAAGGAGCTGACCCAGAGCGGGCCCTGCAGGGCTTCTGGACAGAGTCCGGCTCCCTGGCTGCCGTCCTGCCACTGCTCCCTCCTGAACCTTGACCATCTTCCCAACTCCCAGCCCAGGTGTAAACTGCACCTGGTAAAGCATTAACTTTGTTCTCTGTGTTAACAAAACAGGAGCTGCTCGGGTGCACCTGTTTGTGCAAGGTTACTGGCACCACAAGGCTATCGGAGTATACTCAAGAAAGACCAACTATGCTAAGGGGCAAATTCTCGGCTGGTGTTGCAGCTGAGTGAAATATCAGAGTCCAATTTTCTCATGTCAATTAGCCTTTGTTGTGGTGGATTTCTTCTTGCAACACCTGAGGTCTCTTGCTCAGTTCGGTTTGCAGCCCCTGATGTAATGTGTTTTCTATTAGACTTTCAAAATTTTTTTCTAATGCTTTTGAAGCTTAAACTTTTTTCTGGGTTTTTTTTGGGTTTTTTTTTGTTTTTTTTTTTTTTGTCTTACCTCCTCTTACACACAAACAGTATCCCCAACTTCTGTGCATTCCCAAATCCTCGGGAATCTATCTCAATTTCAGTGCGCTACCCAAGAAGTGGAATACCTACTGACTCCTCTCGGACAGCCAGGATGTATTATGGCTACTTACATACTCTGTGAAACAAAATCAGCATGTATTTCAGATTAAGCGGGATAAATTTGAGCACTGTAATGCGGAGACTACAGTCAAGAAGAGGTGCCTGTTGCTCCTAGTGTTTTCTGTGGCCTCTTCACTCTGACTTGGGAGCGGGCTGCAGACCCACCCAGCACAGGGATGAACGCAACAGCTAGGTGGTTGCCAGTGATGGAGCTCTGCTACATGACAACATGCACACCCAGTCCAGAAGCGCTCTTAGTACTGCAAAGAGATGCAATTAATCATTCTTGCAAACCAAACCCGAAGGGGGAATTAACAACTCCCATCTCAACCACCGGAATTTATCTATCTTGTTATCATGAACAGAAAGAAAGACTTGTGCAGAAAGATGGTAAGAAGTGCTGTAGAAAATGTCCCTGATCATGGCAGGGATGTTGGACTCGATGACCTTTAAAGGTCTCCTCCAACCCAAACCATTCAAGGATACCATTCTATGATTCTATAGGCTTAGCTCGTATTTCTCAGATTAAAAATAATTCCACTACTGAAATACACATCTTAACAGGCAAAACTATGAATTTTCAGCTCAAATGTTATTTATACCTTAAACCACAGAGAGGTAAAACATGGAGATTTGTTAAAAATGTAAACGCTTCAGAAGAAATCTAACATTTTCTATTAAGTAGATGTATGTTAAAAACTCAGTAGACTGCGGTAACTACCGTCTTTCAAGTCAACAGCCAACACTCTTCAAAAGGACAGTGCTTAAAGAGTTCTACAGATGCAGAAAATAAGTGAAGAACAGCCCTGTACTGCCTTGAATGGCATAGCCTTGTTTGTGCCTAAAATGACAGCGTGGGAAAGATTCAGGTACAAAATTTAGTCCTTAGGTTCAAGCTCTGGCAGAGGAATTGGATATTGCTTTGCACCTAATTACATAGGCGTGCACTCATCCCTCTTGCCTGGTTTTCCAGTATGGGCGACATCGCTCATGTTTACCACAGGTAACAAAAAAAAGACACTGAACTTTGCTCAAAAGAAAGCGAGTCTCAGCTGGATGGTATGGCAGGACATGCCTCCGCAGAACTCTTGCAAAATTGACAGAATGATGGATTAAGAAGAACAGGCATTACTGATGGGTCTAATTTCACCCCTGCTTGATAGGCCATTACTTAAAAGGCAGATGAAAGCCTCCAACTGCTGAATGAGAATGGAAAAAAAATCAGGCAGAAATAGCATTTGCGGTCTCAGGGGTGCCGTGTCCTGTGGTTTGTGGTTTTCCAGTTGGCTATGGCATCATAGTGGTTTGCAACATGCTCTGAAAGGGCCTGGTCAGAACTGTTTTCATCTACCTCTGGATGGCTCCTAGAACACACGGGGGCATTTACAAAACACTACCAGGATCGTGTCCAGTGCACTCCACAGCAACAGCATCTCCCCAGCACAGACCATGTGTTTGGCCTTTCCTATCAGACAAAGCAGAAGAGCTGGAGCATCTTCTGACCGCCATCCAGAGCGCCCAGGGGAAAAAAAAAAAAGAAGAAAAAAAAAAGAGAGAGAGAGAGAAAAAAAATAGGTGTGGAAAAACTGCTTTCTAGAGGAAAGATAAAAGGTTCGTGGCATCAGAATCACACTCTCTGGACATGCAATATAATCAAGAGGTACTCCTTAGAGCTTGACATGCTGTTAAACAACAAAAGCACTGGGACCTATGGAACATGCACTACTATTTTTTTCCATTCCTGATTAACAGAACAAATAACTGTTAGTTTAGTTTCTGTTCTTTGACTGGAGCCGTTAATGTGATTGTCTACTGCTGTGAAGTTACATCACAGCACCTCACCACTGTAGATTATCACACCAAGAACATTTGCTGGAGACATTTATGCATATCAGCTTCTAGGTTGTTTTTTCAGCCTCCTAGAGAAAGCCCATTATCACGTTACAGAATACAAATTAACAGACAGATGTGTCCTTTCATGGCCAACTACAGAATATAAAATGAGAGCTGATCCCCACTTCTAATAATCTTAAGTATTACCAGAAGCACTACAAGACATTTTTTTTTTACAAATACAAAGATGCAGAGGACTAAAACAAAGGACACCAACAGTAACCTTTGTGGGACACCCCTTTCCACAATGACTGAATCGCAGGCCCTGGAAGCGCTCAAACGTTTGAGCCCATATTCATTAAACACTGTTGTACATTTTCCAAAGAAGTAAATTCTCCCAGCATTTTCACAGTGCAAATTGTGACCCTTCTGGTTACAGCGATGTGAAAAACAGGTTAATTTTAATGTCGAGGAACGTACGTATAGTATGCAACAAAAGCAGACAATTTAATGAAAAATATCTGATATATGGTTCTCTTTTACTTATTTCAAGCTGAGGAGGAGGAAAGACAGCTTTGCCTTCGGTATTTTAGCGCATTGTAGGTTAACAGTCTGTCGTCTCTTGTATTGTTTTATTTGGCATGAGACACTTACATAGTTGTTAGGAGCACACAGGCCAACACATCTGCTCAGAAGAATTTCAGTATGGCAGATCTGACTCTCAAGTGTTTGCTTTGGTACGGTGCAGTTTATAATCCAGGATGGACAAACTGCGAAAGGTTATTAGAACAACAGTGTTGACTGAACATCATAAAAATCAACAATAATAAAGCAATTAAGCATGAGAGGGCTACAGCTATTTAAGAAACTGTCTACCAGCTCCAAGAAAGCAAAGTAGAGCTACTACTTGAGCTCTGCAGAAACACAGCGATCCATCCCATGATCCACACATCTGAAGAGAACCTCGTTCCCAGGATGCCGGTCAAAAGTCATTATGACCTCTTCTAACTGTGCAGTATCTAGTAAAAAGGGCTTCTGTTTGGGTTCTACAGTGCTATTTTAAGTACAAATAGATATTTTCAAGTGTTATTTGTTGAAATTTTTGTTAGCTTCCTTCAGAAATTGATCTGTAAATTATTATGTTTCTCATAATTTCTCCCAGACAGCTCATGACACTAGCTAGTTTTACGATTTTGCTGTTCACGGTGAAAATTGTTTCGCAGATAAAGAGACTACATTGGAGATGTGAAAAGTAAACTTTTTCCCACACACACTTTTTTTTTCCCCCCCTCAAGGGGAGCTGCTCAGAACTTATGTAGTGATGAACAGATAGGCTCTAGCAAGAACCACAGTTTAAGTAAGCTTCAAACAGCTGGAATGCAATTTGTAGCTTTAACCACTTTTGAGATGCTTGCATCTAACACACCAATATAGCACTATTTATCTACGCACAACACGAATTCCGCTTCAGAACAAACATGGATCATCATAAACTTTTAAAATACCCACAAACTCTCATCTCTCTCTCGCCTTTGCTTTTTCACTCATAGCAAAAGAAATACTTGGTACTCTCCCAAATTATTGAAGGGAAACCACGTCATTTTCACACGATAACATCCTGCCCAGTGGAGAGAATTTTCTTGACTGTCTGTCTTAGTATGAGTTTTCAGTTTAAAGAAAAACACACACAGAACAGAGATCTCACAAAACACGTATCTTATGCTTTCCCAGCCTCATCAAAGCCGGCGCGTGCCACGGCCCCACTGTGACTGGCTTCTGTCCTAATGCACGTTCCCTGATCTTACGAGTCAACTCTCGGAGCAGCCCCAGCAGCAAGAGCCTCTTCTCAGAGAGAAGAGCAGTTGAACCAAACTGGCACAACAATGGTACGAAGCTTTCTGAAGACGGACAGATAGCTAGAAAATGCTCCTTACAAGCTATTTGGAGGGTGCAAAACTTTCAGAGTTAGCAAATCTGCTAGCAAAGCTGCTTTTCTGCACTGGAATATCCTCTGCCAGGAATCCTCTCTGCACCAAGATTTCATCTAAGTAGGAAGGTAGGCTACTGTATAACATTGTGCTCGTATTCCAAGTGAGCTCTCTCAGAAAAGCAGCACATGAACTACACCATATTGTATTTCAACTGCATCAGTGTGAGTTCCACATGAACTGGAACATTTCCCACCTTTTGCAGCGTTCGCCACATTTCAGGTTCCTGAGAGATAAAACAAATGTATGTTGTCTTTGGACAACATACGTGGAGGGTTTCGACTGATGCAAGTGGTTGACCTCAATTGTTTTTTTAGGTCTACACGAAAATTCCCTGTAGGCATACCTTTATGCATCTGCTAGGGTTGTTTATTACCCTACAGTTCAAAAAGTACACATCATAATGAAAGCGTATGCTGTACTGACTTATGGTTTGAATTAGGAGGTCACCATTAGGGGTACTTGGCAAGAATCTGCATATGACCATTTGATTACTTGTCGATTCAATGTCATGGTACCAGGGGACTCTCTGGGTAAACGTTCAATCATAGCGAATCATTTTGTCGAAAAGCGACCATTTCCCCTCGTATCGGAACTCTGCTCTCAGTGACGTCTAACAGCCCACAGTCGTGTACAAAGCAGAGCTAAATAGATGTTCACGTTAACAGGCAAGGTGGCCAAGAATGTCACTCGGATGCTGAGGAGGGAAATATTTAAGAATATTGCATATAACATATAGAACCCCCCACCCCTAAAGCCCATTAGTTCTCATTCCAGATGTCTTATTATGCTTCTTGCAGAAATGCTTAGAATGCCTTTTACTTACAGCTGGTTTTCACTGAGTCTCACTTATCAGATCATTAGTTAATTTGAGCAAATGAAATGATCTGTTGACAGAATAGCTGTTTATTTCATTCATTTCCACTAAAAGCTTTCATGCATCAGCTCCTTCCACCTTTCTCTGTTGCTTCCCTCAAAGGTAATAATTTATAAAGTGAAAGTCATTGGTTTTGGTAACATTAGGCAGCCAGATGGTTGAGGGGTTTTTTTTCTATAGCTAGGAAAAGAAAAATACTTCTATTGTAAAGGTTCATGAGCTACAAAAGCTAATAAATACATGTGGGCATGTATTTATTTATTTATTTATTTTTAAATATTTTTT
>JANHGN010024648.1:44300-69397 GCA_024605025.1 Megaceryle maxima
GTGTGGGGACCGGGGGGGGTCCATGGCATCACAAGAGTTGTGGTCCCCCCCCCCCCCCCCCCCAAAAAGAGGAATTCAAATTGGTAGTAATATCACATCTTGGATCACTCCTTTCCCTCCTCACTTTCAACAGGAATACTTCTGGAGCATTTTTAACTCTCAGAATGAGGAGCTAATGGAGCTGGCTGAACTCAACTGCTTTGTAGACAGGTGTTGCACAAAATTCCCTAGTGATCTCTGTTCTGGATTTCACAGAACGTGCCCAAACTTCTTTGCTGGTTCTCTGGCAAAGCAGACAGAGCTGAAGGAAATCACTGTGCTGAGGGGTTTGCAATCACAGCTTCCTTGCGATACTTCTCAAAAAAACCGTCCGTTAGCTGCAACAACACGCGCATCATCCTTTCCTCTGGAGCATCAAGGCTCTGTCTCCCCCAGTGAAATCTGTCTGGTGGCAGCTGGGGCTGCGGCAGGTGGCTGTGGTGGTGCCAGTGAGGTGCTGGCCCTGCCGTAGCCACCCACGGTCTCCAGCCAGCCTCCTGCCTTTGGCACCCCACGGCTCCTCTTAGAATCCACCTTGGTAAGTCAAAATTAGGTTGCCAGAGGATAGCAAAGCCTCATTTGTCCTAACAGATATATACACATAGGATCACAGCCTAAGCACAAGGGCGGGAGCGTATGGAACACCAAGTGACAGCAACGCACGGCACAGACAGTAGCATTTAACTACTTCAATGCCCAAAGAAATTATCGCTGCTGCAACATTTGTTAGCAACAGGGTGAAACGCAACATCTGAAGTACTGAGTCAAGCCCAGAACACAGTGATGCTGAGGTACAAAAGCTGTTCCCTGAAAGACAGTGTTTTGTTTGCAAGCATTCATCGAAGTTGTTCATCTGAAAAAAAAAAATCCCTCATGGTCTGACCTGAGGCTGGGTAGACAAAGGCAGAGATGTGTTTCTTTACAGATCAGCAAGGTTCATGATGGGTACTGCAGAACAAAATCATTTTTAAACGACTTAGTAGCTGATGAAAACATCCTTCCAGGCAATGGAAGGAGACAAATTCCAGGGGAATTGCTCAGGCATGGAGAAAACAGACAAGGCTGCTTCGAGAGATGCAGTCACCTGCAGGGCAAGTGCCAGAGATCTGAGGCCAGAAAGGGCCAGCCATGGCTGTGCTGTGCATAACATTCGTCATTCTTCTCCATAACCCATCAGTTCCCGCATCTATTGCTTTCCTCAACCCTAACTGCGTATCACAGTCAGAAACTCTTCTCCTTTGAAGACTGTTCTCCATTTCTGGTATGGGTTGTAATGAAAGAACACGGGCAATTCTGGAACCAGACAACTGAAGGCTCTCTCTACCATTATAAAACCAAGCTTTCCAGTGACACACTTGTGGGGAAAAACAAACAAACAAGCAAACAAACAAACAAAAAAATGCTTTTCAAGTAGTGTTATGCTTAGATATTTATCAGCAGTCTTCCAGCCTTGAGAAAACCAAGCATCTTCTATGTGTATCTGATTAAAATTAAAGCTGTCTGGGGACCCGCTTTAGCTATAAAACTCACACCCCTGAGCATCCCCGAGAGCCTGCCTCCTTCCTGACCTAACATAGAAAGCCATCATCCCATTCTTACATGGTGCTGCAAGACTTCAAACAAAGATGCCTGAAGCAGTAACACGCCTTGACAGAATTTGTTTTCATCTGTCTTCCAGCTCTGATGGGCCTCTTTTATAACCACTGACACCAAAAGCTCTAAGCAAGGACAACTGAGATGTTTATCGAGAAGCCTAAAACAAGATGCAGGGAAGCTACCTGTACACCAAACATACTTCATTCCTGATCCAGATCTCTGCATTACCACAGAGGGATAGCAAAGCGCTCTGGAAAAGGCAGGCGAGTGGGTACCTTGTTTGCAGCAGCACGGTCCTCTCCCCACGAGCACCAGCGGCACCCCCCAACCCTCCAGTGGAGGAGCACGCTGCCTCTATAGTGAGCCTCATAGGCTTGGACCTCGCACAGGAATTTCTGAAATCATGCCGTGCAGCACCTGATGTACGCACTCATACACTCTCTACCCGTCCCATGGCGCATTCACAAGATAACAGACAAAAGTGGAAATCCTAATCTATCAGCTAAATTTCCCCTCTGTTACAGGCTTAGATCACATTTTGCCCAGGATTTTCAAAGATTATGTATTTGTATGAATTGGCCTCTGGTTTTCTTCGGAGTAAAATCATCTTGACAGAGATGAAAGGCAGGGGGAATGATGTCCATTTTTGGAATGGAGTTAGCAGCTGGGTTACAATTCACCCTTGAGGAAAAAGACGACGAGGGTTTCGTTTTGAAATGTTGATACTTCTGCTAATGAAACCAAAAGAAGCTCTATGGAAATACTCCTTACCTCGCTGTAGGTATCTCCCTCTAGCAAATGGAATTTACAGCAGCAAAACCAAACAAGAACAGAAACAATATCTTCGTACGAACCTGCAGAAAGCGAGGCAAGTAAGTGTAAGCGACCGCCAACAGTCCTGGGGACAAAAGGTGCTGTAGCACACTTGTACTGGAGTATGCTGACGTAGTCCATTACTGGTAAAGTCTTAGCAAGTATACCACTAAAAAGTGACTGAAAGAAGTTCTAAAAGATATTCCATACATATAATTTTCTAAAATAACTGATACAATTATGCCCCATTTGGGCTAAAGTGCCATTTACTTAAATCCAGTGGGATTTGCAATGAGACTACAGACTCATCTAATTGCTGATACTCTCGCTATTTTTACTACCCTCCGTCATAACCATTAGCATATGCCACGCTTTTTTCCCCACTATTATGCTCTATTACTACTTCTTTTTATTACAAGAATTCTAGGTAACCTTCTTATGCAGCTCTAAACCGGATTTATTTTGTGATCCTTTCCGATTTACCGCCTCCAAGAAAAATGACCACAGAAACTGTCAGAGTCAATTAATAAGCTAATTTTGCACATTCTCTGCAAACCTCCAAAGCTATTCCTTAAGCAGAGGTTAAAAATAAGCACAGAAATAAGGAGGTGCTTTTAACAGCCTTCATTGCTGACCTAACAATAGGAAATTAGAAAGAAGCAGAAATCACTCTTTAAGACACCGGCCATCAGCAGCCTACAGGCCTGAAGCAAAATACATTATTTGGCTTTGGATAATTCAGCCTTTGTTTCAGCCCCACAACACAGCTATGACTCAAAGTCCCAATTACAGGAAGTCCCTCTGGGCCAGCACAGAGATGTTTCTGATAGCAGTTGTGAAAACGGAAAGCACTCCGCAGAAGAAGATATTTTCACAGAACAAGTCTGCCATGCAGCAGGCTTGTGAGCCATGAACAAATGTTGCTCATAAGATTATATAAATTGACTTTTAAAACCCTAAATAACATTGTACTTAAGACCAACAAATCTAGTTATCTTTTGGCAACATGCTCGGACTTAAAGCTACAGCAGACAGCAGCGTGTATTTCTTGAGGTGACTACAGATTAACTCAAGCTGTTTCTTTTCAAGTGTCCCTGTTTCTTTTCAAGTGCTGAATGAATCCACATTGTAAAAATCAAAACCCATAGCCTAAACTATAAAATCATTGGTCATTTTAAAAGGAATTCAGGTTGCCAAGCCTGCTCACAAAATTGCATTCAACACATCCATCTCCAAGGCTTCTCAAGGCCAAGTTCCACGCAACCTGGCTAGGACAGCCAGAAAGATAACATATAGCCACTACATTTTCCAGCCAGCACCAGGCACGTCAAACCTCATTATTTCACAAAAAGGTTATTTAGGATGGGGTTTGTGCAGATTACTAGGTTATCTCTGGACTCGAGCACTTAAACCCTGTGCTTCTGCTGTTTATTTCTCTAATCCATCAAGACTTGGAAAATCAATCTTACTGAAAACAGTCAGAAGACATCAAATCCCCGCCGTAGCACATGGAAATAATTTGATATTTGGAAACTGTTTCTCCACCGAAATGACAGAAAAAAACCCCTGATCTTTTATTGTTTGCATCCGTAACCAACACGCTTGCTAATGGCCGAGCAATAAACTACAGCTCTAGGGACCATCTCTTCCAGCTACAATGGACAAACGTTCAGTGAGTCTGCCTCCCAACATCAGGAGCCTTGTCCATATAAGCAAAACCAGAGACTGCTGACAACAGACGTAAGGGCTGGAGCCACTGCTTTCTTCTTCCCCTTCCTCCCAGTACGGCTTCGGTTCTTTTCCTTCTCGAAAAAGACAAGCTTTCACATTCAAGAAAGATTCATATATTCCGTCCAGGTCCCTGAGGCAGATGGAGAGTGCCGTGGCCTAGTCACTGAGGGGCTTAACTAAGACAGTTGTGACCCAAGAAGACATGGAGTTCAAAGAGGGTCAAGCACTGTAACAAGCTATGAAGAAAGCACTGCTCAAAGCAGTAAGCCAAAGCTGCAACACGATGAGCTGCAGAGCAGCACGCTGAGGCCCTAGCGGGAAACAATCCCTGGCAACCTTGTCCGGAGGACTCACCCAGGGAGGAGTAGGAAAAAAAGACCAAGAGGTGATCTCTGCAGTGGTAAATAAAACTGCTCCGGGGTCGACTGGTACAGCGATACATACCATCACTAAATCCACGTGGCTTTACAGAGTGGGTCACTGCATCCGAACTGCCTACTGGGACTCGTTCCAGGATCAGCTCAACTCCAGAACTGCACTGAGAGGTCTTGAGCCAAGGACCAAAGTACCAGTACCAAGGACCAGTTCAACATTTTCACTACAGGATGAGCAATTTCCCACTGCTCAATTGATTAGCACAGAGATAACCAGAGACAGGGGGGCCAAATGGAATACCCTGAGGCATGAGGATGCTAATATAGGTTTGGTCTGCCAAAATACAGCACAGCTAGATGAAAGCAGAAGGATTAATTCCCCTTGCAAAGAGGTCCTGGGTCCATAAAATGCATTCCAACCCCTCTAAGGGGCCGACATCATCTGAATATGCAAGGCTGCTTGAAAAGTCCTAAAGCTTCCTGAAAGCCTTGGCTCCCTGTTCTGATACTTTGAAGGACAAGTTTATTTGGTGAGTTCTGGTCTACCCAATTTCTTCTAAGGCCAGTGAACACACTGACATAGATGAGTTATGGCAGTCAGGTAGTAGCAAGTAAAAGCAACTGGAGCTTGTCTAGAAATGCTCAGGACTGCTACAAAGGGTGGGATATATGCCTGAGTTTTTTGAAAGAAAACATTACAGCCATTTGCAATCTGCAAGGCGGTAAAAGCACAGATACCCTCAGCACATGGACTTAACACCATACTAGCAAAATAGATTGTTTACTTCAGACAGCAGGCCGAATCCTGACCCCATATACACATAATTCTGGAATACACATTTTACAGCTATAAGCAACCAGAAATTTTTCAAGTTGTGCATCAGTTAACAGCTAACGAAAGGCGGGGGGGGGAAGTAGTTGAGACCTTTTCTTCTGAGAGAGCAGACTGAGAAGGAACTGAAAATTGCAAGCTACAACTTGATATAATTACGACTGCTACTTGAGGCTCTCAGCTGCTGCCCAGAATGTTCCAGAAATTTCTGAAAGCTTTTGAGACTGCTGCCAAAGCAAATGCCATACACTGCAATGCTCAAGAGTGGATTTTCTTGGGAGAATACCTATCATTACAAGTGAATTCAGAGCAGCTTGAGGTTTCTTCTTAATCTTTTTCATTTAGATCTAAATTCCAAGGTACAAAAGAAAAAGCTTTTGGCACAAATTGACTGGAGAAAATATTTCTGTGCATGTATTTGAAAAAGTTTTTGACCAATTATAGTACTTAGCTATTGCAGAAAAAAAAGTTTTACTCTGACTGCCAGAGAATGGTTTTATTAGAGCAAAATAAGGCTTTGTGTTTTCTTTTCTGCTGTGCTATCAAATCACTTCCACTACGTTCCCAATAGATAAAGACCTCATTACCCGCAAACCATACTCAAGTTGGACCAAGTCAGAATCACTGCACTCAAGCCTTGTACAACCTGACAAAGCTAATGAATGAGGGGACATCCTACCTGTAGGGAGAGTCTATGGAAGCTACCTTCCTTGAGATCCAAAAGCCATTTAATTCTGTGTTGAATTTAAGTTTTCAGGGTGATAAAAGACTGGTAGCTTTACTCTCAGAAAAAAATTGATTTAAAGGTAAGAAAATAATATTTATTAGCTGAACTGACACGGTAGGAAGACAAAGGAAACATTGCTACAGCCGCATTTGAGGAAACATGGATAAACAATTTTTGAAAACATGTCCGTACATAGTAAGATTTTTAGTAGCTAACAGAGGAAAGTAGAGAGTGTGAGCATAATCTTTCAAATAAACTATCACTGTTCTCTTAAACACGACAATATATTTATCCTGGGATAATCAACTCCTTAGTCTTTGGCATTTGAGTTTAACTCAAGATACAGTCATTATTTCATTAGTAGAAAACAAGCACATTGCAATGTACAATTATTAAAATGCTTTTAGTCCCAACCATGCACAGGGAAGAACATGAGCTGCACTTATGGGGGGGAAAAAAAAAAAAAAAAAAAACAACAACACACACACACACACGAAACATTTCCACATTTCCAGCTCTCACACATACATAGAAATGTCAGGCATCTCAGTCAAGCTGCATGAACTACAGCAGAGCTACACAGATGACAAGAGTTGTGGGTCTGCCCTAACATCTTAAATATATAATACTAGAAAGAGAAGACATGAAACTAAAATTCTATTACTAGGAGTTTACATGCTGCTACACGTGTGCTTCCAAGTATAAAATAGAAGTCTTTGTATTTGATGAAAGGTAGCACAGTACTCAGCTTCCACGCATATCCCCAAACAAGCTCACTGGCAATTGGTTAATCCAAGCTTCTGAAATCTTGCCAAGTAAATCTTGCCCTAACATAATACCTCGTACCTCATCCGTCTTGCTGTGACCATAGCTTAGAATTGCTAAATAGTAATGAGAAGTGCTTTGCTATTTAGAAAAGCTGCAGCATTTGTAAAAAGGAAAATAGAAGTTTTAAGTTAAGGTTCTGTAGCATATGGCTCCTGTTTACAGTTCTTCAGCCCTCTGGACCCATTTACAAGAGTCATAATGAGGTTAAAATGCTTAAGCAGAAAACAAACAAATAAGCATTGCCCAGACAGGCACTGTGCTTCGTTTTATTCTCAGGTTTCTCTTTCTTTCAAAACCTAACCCGATAGAGGAAATTGCACACTTTTATGATGAAAACAGGGAAATTAATGATCTGTAAACCGTACAAAAGCAAATGTGGCCACTGCTCATTCACATCATTTCTATGGGCTCCTCAAAGGCTGGCTGAAAAGGAAAGACGGGTCTCCACCCTGACACGACTCCAGGAGGAACCAGGGGACAGTTCTACTTTTACAGCAGCGCTGACTGCTGCAAAGCACAGGAGAAGTTCTAGCACAACACAACTCCTGCGCTCACAGGAGTTCCATAGCACAAGCTGTGCACCCAACACCCTCTCACAATACCTGGGCAATAGTGCAAGGAATTTTTTTAAGGAGGCTTTTAACACCCAGAAAAACACCTTCCTTCCAGTAGCTGGGAAGGAAGATTTGGGGTTAGGAAATAAAGCTTTAGCTGGCCTATGAGAGGACTGGTTGAACAACTGCTTTATCCCTTCCCATGATTGATTTTAAGTAACCAGTTAGCTAAAAAAATCAATTTTATATGCTAGCTACTTGTAACAGTCTGGCTCATTAGCCCTTCAAAGCAGGTTACTGATGGGTGCATTGGAATTTGGCACTGACCAATAAATCATTACTGGATTACCTGCTGAAAACCAGTCTGGAATCCTGCCCATGACTTTATCAAATATGTGAGAACTAGAAGTCCTATACTTTTTACGTCTATAATTTCCCTTGACTTTTCTTAGAGATAAGCTTGTTATTTGACAGGTGCTTTGAGCTAGAAAGTTTCCCACTAGATATCTGTGTATCTTAGAAACTCTCATTCTCTTTTTCAAGTTGAAAAATCACTTAAGTAAAGGATGTAATTTGAAAGCAAAAACTTACCCCTTGCTGCCGTAACTGTGTGCAGTTTGTACTTTGTAAAATACTTTTGAAAACTGTATCAACAATAGATTATTTTGTTTACTTTCATTATGTCATTAATTATGAGAAAAAGATTAAGGATTTTTGAAGCTTCCAAGTAATTTAGTTAAGATTTTCCTATGAAGAGCTTTTGAAATAAGCCTCTTCCTCACTTTTCATAAATGCTTAAGTATTTTAGTAATGCACTGATTTTTTTCTGTGTATTCTGAATTAAGTTCGAGTTTCAAATCAGAAGTAAATATGACGCCTTGTTGAAAATTCAGAATATAGGGAAGAAAAAAAAAAAAAGAGACGTCTTTAATGGTGAAATAATTAATTTTCTTAAACAAGCAACACCACAAGTGACATTGCAAAGTCATCTCCATCGATAGATACATTTAGTTCTAGGAGAGTTAAGGCCACCGAAATCTGCAAGCATTTTATTTATAAAACATGCTGTACACTCAAAGTGAACAACTACAAAGGATCTGCATTTCAACTGGAGTTCCTAACATAATTCAAGGGGTGAACCTTGACCCTTGAGTGTGAGCATTGCTTCAGAAAGCAGTTCATCAGGTCATAAATAATTGGAAGGACATTTAAATCTATGTGGAATAATATTAATTACATTCCTTAGAGAAGTACTGTTGCAGATGTTAATATCAGCAAAGCACCTACAGAGCACTCTAAATATTTTGAAGGAAATGAAACAAAAACCCACCAGTTCCAGCACGTACCGTTTGTATTACTCCAACCAGGACAATGACAGAATATGGCCTGAAATCAGATACAGAATGAAAGCCCCCCAAATTCCAGAGCCTTCCAAAGTTTTGTTAATTTGCCTCAGAAATTACAAGCGAAGTACAGACTTGGATTTTAATATTGCCATGACACCGAATGTGAAGAAGCAAGAACTCCCACATTTGTTTCTGTGGCCCATCTCTAGCTTTCAGGCATCCCTCCAGGTGGTTACGCTACAGAAAGGGCTGGTTCACAGTTTTGCTCTTCAGGACAAGTGGAGCTGTGCACAATTCCTTCTCCCCTATCTTTTAATTAAATCACACCTTGCACAATTAAAAAAAGCACAAGAGTAAGATCTCTTGAACTGTACAGCACAACCAGATCCACAAATTAACCTTTACAAATCTAAACAAACAGAAAAGAATAATATTATCAAACGTCTCCTAATAATTTCATACATTCAGATATTTTAAGGTGGTGTGATGACTGCTTAGAGTATTTGGCTATGGCTAACACTTTATAACGTGGGCCACCGTCTCAGCAGCATAAATAGTTCAGAGAGCAACACCTATAGCTGTGTGTGTTGTCTCCCTCAAGATTAATCTTTGTGCATGTCTGATTTGAACAGACGCAGTCATTTCCAAGGCGGCAGTTAGTGACAGAGACAAAAGCTTTTCTCGAATTGGGGTTTTGTGTGTTTAAAACAAACAAAAAGTGAGGGGGCTGCAGGGAGGGGAAACGCTGTCAGAATAATCACTTTGTACAATACTCGGCATTCGGATAATTATTACTCTGAGGTGTATTACGAGAGTATGAAATGTCCTCCAGTATGAGATGTCCTCCAGTAAGCTTCTGACAGAGAATTTCAGGCATAAATCCTTTAATCCCTGCAATTTAAGGCAAACTGACAAACACTCAAATATTAAAACGCTTCACCAGAAGAGGCAGCGGGGGGAAGAGAGAAAGAGCGAGGTCACTTCTGTGAAATGCACTTGCATGCAGCCTTTATGGATCTTGAGTGGAAAAAGAGTTTGAAACATGCCTAGATGATACATAGCCATCTATTTGGTCAGAAGTAGGACTCTCCTCTCCAATTGCTGCTATGCTTTTCAGAAGCTACATCTTACAACCACATAAGCAAAAAAGGAGTCACTTGATACACCCACTGAACACCCAAACTGAAAATTTGTCATCATTACCAAGAAACTGTCTTCTTCCCATGGACTGTCAAGTGGGAATTTTTGGACTGGCACTCCTGCAATGACTAAAGACGCTAGACATACGCAGATGACCAATATCAGGTCTGAATTATCATCTTGCTTCTCTCGCTGGCTGCTTCCCCCCCCACAGCACATACACCAACTTGCAATGTTTGGCTGCACATTAGGATAATCTCAAGCCGCACATCAGTCATCGAGTCAGGCACAGGAGCAAACCCTCCTCACCTCTCCCCACCGGAAAACAGAGCTTGTTGAACAGAGGGTGCTCTCTAGCTCCATAAGCAGGTACTTGCATCATCCATCCTGTCCAGTTACACAACTGTTCAGGTTACTCTTAGGGTGAAGTGGTTTTTTTCACACAAGGAAGCCTGAAACAGACTGCAGGAGCCAGAACCAATAAAGGGAATTGTCAGCCTCCATGGAACTCAGCAACTCCAGCACAGATAGAAATCAATGTCCCCATGCTAACTTGCAAAAACCTCACCGCACCTCGGGGTGAAAAAGTGACACTTGCACAACGACTCCATCAAGGGCCTTCACTGGGTAGAGATTGCGGATTGTATGGAACTGTGTCAAGCCATGCATCAGGGTTTTGGGCCAACTTCTGGAGATGTACTGTACTGTACACTTACAGTAAAATTGCAGCGAGTTCGTTTTACATCACATTCTGAAATGTCACATAATGAGACGTATATAAATAGAAAGCCTGAAAACCATGCAGAAGCTACTTGGATTTTTATCCTGAGACTACTGTCAGAAAACCAGCTCAGGCAAGTATTTAGATTGAAGTGCGTACACTACATGAACGATTTTCCTAAGGTGAAAATGCACCACTGGAAACACCATAATGGAACACATGGCAGCACACAGCTTTGGTGGGGAAGAGCATAATTCCGTTTCTATTTTGTTCACTTGATCAAAAAGCATTCTGGGCCAGAATCACTCACCCTGACTGAAGAATCTTAATTCCTCAGCAAGTGCTCACCGTGCACTGCTTTTTACATGATGTTTTCTACAAAAAACTATTTGGAACAGACACCATACAAGTGAAAATGTTTCCTAAAAAATAAGATAAAAATACACTTCTCAGATTAATAGGCCCTGGATCTAAAATCTCTTTATGCTTTCAGTACTCAAAACATTTTCAAATTCTAAGCAGAAGTGAAAACAACATGAACAGTAAAGCACAAAACAAGGCAGGAATCCTCTCTCCTCCCAATATCCTCATTCAGTAAGTCAACACAAGGGCAAAAATCCACATACAATTCGAGCTAGGGTAAAGGCACGGCTTTTCCTTCCCACCTTTTGGAAAACAGTATATAAACAGCGGTACGCTACGTCAACCGAATCACCTTAATTTACGCAGCTGCAGTTTTCTTCAAACAACTCTGACAAAGGCATGCATCAGGATTTCCCCACGCAAACTCCACGCTCCTTGTTCCCCAGCAGACCACACTTACCCATACCCTCTAGCTCCAATCTTCGTTAACATTTCAAACAGTTTGCCTTGCACAGCTGTCACGGCCTTACTAGTGAATACTGACTCTCCACTAGAATCTGTTTTTAAAACTGCTGTCATATTTAACCCCACAGAGCCCTCAGGTGCTAAGGTAGTTTAAACAAAAGCATCCTTAGCAATGCTATGTTTTGTTAGGGATTTTTCTTGAAAAATTCTGGATTACTTAGTTTTCAATAGTTTATCACACAAGAAAAGAAAAAACTCAACAAACCAGCTCCAGAAGATCCAGCAACAGCAATCACTAAAACTACATTTAGACTACTCATTTACACTGAGCCCCCAGAGATTAAAAAGAAACAAACAAAAAAAAAAAAAAAAAAAAGAAATCCCATAATAAAACAAGAACAAAGAAGGACGAGACAGCATACAGCATACACTGCAAATATTTATGCTAATGTGTCTCTCAAGTTGCCACATTGCAAACCAATTTTATTGTAAGATTAAAATGTAAACCCACAAGCAGGATTTTTATCTGAAACTTACAGAATATATGATTGCAGCAGCCTCAAGCATTCCAGAAAGAAAACCACACAACTTCCTGAAACAGAGCAAATGGAGGAAAGCTGCTCTGGTCCCTGGCTTTACCTCATCATCTACCAGCAGGTGAGATCCATTGCTAACTCTCAGCCCTGTTAAGGGGCAAACCTCTCCACTTGTACACAGCTGGTGACTAGAGATCTGGTACAGACTTACTGCGTTCAGAGGCTCATGAACAACACCCACCCTTTTCACAACAAATCTAGCACCCTACCTAGCACAGGTAGTAAGGAATTACTCCTAAATATTGGCAGTTTGCTGAAAGTTCATTTATCAGCAAGACATCTGGGCTTGATTTATATTATTAAACCACTAAAAGGTCACTTATCCTTGTTAAACACTTAAAGCATATCAATAACAGTTACATATAATACGCTTTACATAAGCCTATTGTCACCTACCATATAGACTGAACCCAACTTTCCTTCAACTTCTTCGATCTGTCCCACACAGTAGCAAATGCACAGACTGCCCTAGTTCTCAGCACCTAAAGAATCAGCAAAGGGCATCTTCCACTGTTTCTCTTTACCCTCTTCTTGCCCTTTCCACAGCAGTCTTACCATCACATACAGCTATGTCTTGTGTGTAATCACGGGGCTAAAAAGTCAAGTCCAATAAAGCTGTCACAGAAAAGCTAAAAATAAAAGCAGACCCCAGACACGCGAGGAAAGGCTGGGAAGCTTCTGTATTACATTAGCTGCAGACACCACCATTGCTTATATCAGCTCAGTTGCATCCCTTCCTATCACAAAAGGAACTAATTATGATCACTACTGCAACATCATTAGTCAGGCTCTGATGGCAGGGATCTGTAAATCCCAGGCATTTGAAAAAAATAAAGTCAACTAGAGAGCAGCGCCTGTTAAGTTAAAGAGCAGCGGGAAAAGCAAACACAATAAAGCTTTGGCACTTGAGACATCCTGAGGATATCAACGTCTGCATCTTTTCACCAACACTTCTCTAAACAACAACTTAGCAGAAAATTCCAGGAGGGGGATCTTATAAATGAAAAGCCGTGTGTTAAGAATACCATCTTACTCCATGAACTTGCTGAAGAGACTGAAGCAAGTTGGAGCTGCAGTGGTACACCGAGCGGCAGACATCTGCAGGCAGAACTCTCCCTTGCAGGAATGCTCCTCCATTGGGAGGCGGCTGCTCACTGTGCAAGCACCTTTGCACAGCACGTGGGAAGGGACAAAACCCTCTCTCCAGTTCCCTGCTGCTAGAAAGGGTCAGGGATTAGATAATATGAACCACCAGCCACCCCAGACAGGCAGCAGCATGGGGTCAAAGAACTCATTTCTTGCCTGCTTTTGGAACTGTATCACTGCCATTTCCAAAAGCAGGCAATTACAGCAAAATCTGCAAAACCAGGGGTGGTAGCTTCAAGAATGTTAGCTCATGGGAGCCTTAATCACCATCACAGAGCAAACACAAGGAACTAAGGGAGAAAAAAGCAAACTGAGTAAGGTTTGGCAAAGGCCCTTCTTCAAGAAATGCTTCTTCCAAGTCTCTGCCTCAGAGGAAGGAGACAGGACTACCTTTCCAACATCAGGACTGTCACCACAAGGCTCCGTACCATTGAAGAATGATGATAAGAAACCAAGCAAGGACAACGTGCCAGCCTCACGAGCAATTCTATGGAGGAATCCAGTGTCCCTAACGTGTTTGGGGACTCGAGGCTAAACACACTCCTCAATTGCCTTTCATCTCCTCCCAGCCCTTCAAATGCCGTCTAAGAATCAGATTCAGCCTCCGCAGCACCACGTCTCCATAACACTCATAAACTGCCGCACTTGCTAATTAATACGCTGCCCTACCGGAAGACAGATACAAAGCACGAGTCAGATGCACGTGAACGGATGCAGCTGGTACAACTGAAGTACTTAATTGCGTTAAGAACCAATACATAGGAGAGTGGAAGGAAAATAATTTTAAACCAGCATACAAACAAACAAACAAACAAAGCAAACAAAAACACATTAAAAATCTTCACCAAAAAAAATACCCTCCCAGAAAGTGAGCCATTTTTATTACACTGCACAAAACTCTGTGAAGTCCCAGAGAGGTTAGGGGTTAAAACGTTAAATAAGGAACTCACATCCTAACAATAATTCATTAAAACTTACCATCCTCTCTTGAAAATGAGGACTGAGTAAGTAAACCTCATCTTACAGACAGTAGTCTGCAAAATGTAATTAAATTCTCCAGTGTTAAGTGCCACAGAAGCTTTACTTCAACAGTTAAAAAGGGAATGATGTTACCGAGAAAGACAAAATACCGGTTCACATTTTTCACTGCACATTAGGAAACCAATTTTGTCAGTTTGTTTCACAAAAAATATAGTGAAACTTTACACCATGTCTTCTAAGTTCTCCGCAGATTGCAATGACGGAGCCAAGGGTGTTGGCTTCCTTGCGTATCAGCCTACTGCTGCCAAAGGAATTCCCAACAAATCTTTAATTTGGGGAACTCTATTTGCTGGAGAGGACTATCTAATAGAAACATGCCGATCATCCAAAGACATACAAAACACGTAGCCAGTGACTGCTCAAAAGCCTTAAGATTATTCAAGTTTGACAAAATAACTCACATCTCCCAAAAATCTGCCTCTACTTCCCCTAAAACGCTCTCAAGTACTTGATTCCAACTTGCATGGAAATTTACCACTGAACTTGTTTCATTAAGCAGCCAAGAAGATAAACCTCAACAGTGGGGGGGGGGGGAGCATGTTCTGCTATTTTTGCAAGGTAAAGGTTAATGAATAGCTTCGGCATAAAACACGGGCCAGCTGCCTTGTGATATCATTCACTCAACTCTCTGGCACAATGAAATACATTTTTCTGATCCAACTTACTGTGCAATTGCTGACAGCTAAAAATTTACTACTGAAATACTCATAAAAAAATTATTAGTACTTCTATCAGAGTATTTCTGCGTATATACTTCAGTCCATACGGTTATAATGTGAAATTCCTTTTGAGTACACAGAATTAGTCAGAGAGATCTCATTTTATCACCAAAAAATGAAATGAATCATTCTAGATTCTGCCCAGCTGACAATCAGTTTCGTGTTCTGACCAGTAAAGCTCCGTGGTTTGGCGAGGCTTAGCTTCTTTAGTAAGGAAGGACTCCAGAGCTGACCTTACATCGTTTAACTCCAGACGACAAGATCTTAATGCTAAATACCCCACACACAGACAATGTGTATTATTCCAGTTTACTAAATAAAGGGTAACACTAACTAAAGCACTGCAAGGCAAGCCCAGGGTTCAGAAGTTATTTTACAATTATGTCACAGAATAAAGCAAATGTTTTCAAAGTACATATTCTGGGTTTAACACCACCTCTGCTATTACCTGGAAGTATCAACTATCCAGTTTTCCCCTAGCTGTTCCTATACTGACGCCGATACCCATCGCTGCAACATGGGAACACTCTGCACATGCGGCTTCTGTAACCACGGAAGCTTTGGCAGACTCCACGGCCTTGGACTGCATTGCCACACCGGACTGTCTTATCGTTTCAACCTTGGAAATTTGATTGTACCTAAACGCAGGCCATTTTAGATAACCTGAAACATTTAAGAGACACAAGGCTGCGGGATTCAACACAAGCCTCCCAGAAACCTGAACCTGTCTGAATCAGCAGGTCAAATCCAGAATCCAGGCAGGAACTACTCCATTAGCAGCCATGGTGGGTGGGAACTTACTATATTACAGGACTCTACCTATCACCCAACTTGAAAACATGGGGCAAAATACTTCCTTTTTACTTAACAGAGCAATCCAAGTATTTGTTGGATAAGAAAAAAATACCATTTCTTTACCACGTATGATTTTGCAAAACTGCTGGAGGCCTGGGAAGTTCTGAGCACCCCTTTGACAGCGAGGAGCCTGCTGTTGAATTGGCACTTAGACCTTGACCTCACAAACTGGGAGCAGGCACCATTTAGCTTGTAAAACCCAAGCTTTTTCTGCTGGCTTTGCATTAGAAGCAATTCCTAGAACTATTATTATTATTACGCAATAACTAAGACAGCCAATCAACTACTGAAAACAACAGAAAACCATTGTGGAAGTTAATGCCTATTATTTCTATACCAGCAAGAAACACTTGGCACGTTCCCCGCGGGCATGGAGATCAGCAGGACTGCAACAGGAGATCCTGGAGGCCAGGCTTCTCTGAAGCCACTGCTGCACGTTCAAGCTGCGTTCCCTCGATGGGGCAAAATCTGCTGGTGCTCCAGTTAACTCTGCGGCTGCTCCAGCCCTTTTACCTCTGCTTTCCATCTTTCTGTGGGCTAAGCATCCACATTTCTCAGGCGGACCATTTTCAGTACTCCCATGTGCACTGTAAACAGAACTGGACAGCTGCAGTATCATTATTAATTTTCCTGTTTTCTTTAAAGTCACCGTGATCCATTTGCATTTGGTTTCTCGGGAAAATTAAAGAAGGCCTTAAAAAGGAGCTCCAAAACCTAATGCACCACAACGAGCATGTGGGCGGGTTGGCGGGAAAAATAAAGGTGGAGTAAAAAGGGGGCTCAATTGCTTCCTGTGGTTAAGATGTTAAAATCCATTCCAGAAGAGTCTGGCTTGATACTGTGGGTTTCGCTGGTATCTTATTTATGAACATCGGAAATAAACTTGCATGTGTGCCCCACTTTCGGTAGAAAGCACATGTTAAACAGATGGAACTCGGTTATATTTCCATCAAATACAACTGAAGACTCGTATTGAAGATGCTGCCAGATGCCACAAAAACTAAACAGTTTCCAGAAGAACAGAATTTGCTGTTGCAGTGACAGCACTTTCCAACAAAATAACAGCCTATGCTAACAAACTGAAGGAATTTGGCTTATCCACAGAGATATTTCTCTTACTCGAGTAATTTATAACTGCTTTTTACAATCAGACATCCATTTATTCCAGCTAATTTAGGGCAGATACATTAATAATTGAGTATAGACTAAGCCAGAATTAAGGCTTTTTTAAACACTTCCACAGATTCTTTCTTTAAAGAACAGCCAGAAACAGAATATACTCAAACTTGGATGGTCTGACGTTCACCCTGACTCCACCGTATCATATACCTGTTATCTGGGCACAGGCCAGCCAGCGTTACTGTCAGTGTCAGGTATTTCAAGTCTAGCCTTACAATGCAATAAACACCCCAACCTTGACTTTTTTCATTTCTCATTCTTGATCACACATTGTCTCCTTGTTTTGTACATTGTTCGTATCTTTCCTCATTCGTACTACCTGACACTAATGAAAACAGTCAAATACCGTGCAATTTGCACTGAAAAGGAAGATTTTGTCAACTTCTTATAGGATGCAAGTTTCTTATAAAATACAAATAGAATAAAATCAACTCCCACTGAAAGAAGCTGGGGAAAACCAAGGCTACTCCTTATTTATAAATGTTTCATGTAATAAAATGCAGTGAGATATTCAAAAGACTGGGAAATACAGACAGTAAAATCAGCTTCTTCTATGGCACAAATATAAGTCCATGGTAGCAAATCATATTACTGCAGAAAAGAGCATACTGCTTGTGGAAAGAAATAGAGTACTTTCTTCTGCGTTCCTGCGTAGCTGTACATAGGGATCTTGTCCGGTCACTGCTGTCCACGCTGAGGTGCTTAGCCAGGGAATAAGGCTGATTTAAGGAACCGGGCCTGCAGCAGGGGAGACCCTCCTGGCAGCATCCTCTGAAGCAAAGCATCCCTGTCTGCTAGAACCCAGCTTTCTGAACATGCTGTAAACGCTGCTTCACTCGGGTTTTTGACAGAGAGGACAACAGATGGAGGATACAACTGAAGACGAGGCTCTAACACCATGATACGACGAAGAGTCCTGTACTATTGCAATGGTCAGGTATTACTAGAGATATTGGGATTAGCCTTTTATTGCACATGTTGTAACTATTTTCTATTCTACTACTATTTAAGACTGTGAAAGCATCTGGACTGAGGGAGGTAAGTGAACCTTTGTAAGCAAATGAAACCGCACAGGAATTCACAATTAATTACATAACCCTACTGAGTATTGTCTGAGTGCTGAAGGACCCTGACAGTCTCCACACTTCCTCTCTGAATATAAAACCCACTGACAAGTTAGCGATGGTCGAGAGTATTGCGCCGCACTGCCAAACTAGGAACGCATATGCCTCGAAGATGCACATCAAAGCCTGGGACATGGGTACGGTTGGAATTGCTTATCAAAGAAATGAAGAGGTGACAGAATTGTAAGTACCTTCATGCGGAGAAAATACCGAATATGACCAAGCTCATTAACTTAGCGGGAAGGATGTAGCCAAAACCAATGGCTAGCAGCTGAAGCTAGACAAAGCCAACAGAATTTCAACAGGACAGCACATCTCACCAAAGCCACTCCAGTCACTTCCATTTACTAATTTAGACACAGTTATTTTAATGCAGTGTATTTAGCCACATTTTTTAAAAGGTAAATTGATCTTTTCTCATTGAAAAACCTCACATTTTCTACTATGAAGGATAGGGTTCAAATGCACCAGGACAGCAAATGGCTAACCCTCGGAAGATACTGAGTCTTTTTCACCAAAAGAGAAAAGAATTCCTGAACTTATCAAGAAGAAAGAAATTCAAGTTCTCCAGGATTAATGAAAATGTCTTCCATTGCAGACTTCATACTGCATTTGGTACAACAATAACTGAACCTCTTTGTGAAAAACACTTATCACACAGCAGCACTGATATTAAATGACAAATTACTCAGGTTGATGAATGAGGAAGTATTATTTTTACTTAGGCAGGCAGCCTTTAAAATACTTAGCACCCTCCAGGCTGTAAATGCAACAGAAAACTTTAAAAAGTGCCGTGCTGCATCACTGACAAAGCAGAAAACATTCCTAATGCAACAACAGGTGAATGTTGAAAATCCATGTGTCCAAACACCCCGCAGTCCTACAGCCTGCCTATAAATCCGTTCTCCCTTACTCTGCTGGAGTGACATATTGAGTTCTCTGTAGAACCTGACAGAAAGAAATTGTGTATCAAGTCTAATCAAAACAACAAGTTTATGGACAGGACGTCTATATGAAAATAAACCTGTTTATTTTGTCACTGTTTTATTTATAATTCTAGCTGACACATTTCAGGAAAAAAAAGAAAAAGCTTTCTTAATATATTTTCAGTGAGATTTTTTTCCATGCAGAAAGCACAGAAAAAGACCTATTATTGCTCTCATGATTTCTATTTTTTACCTTATTGTTTTCTCCTAGTAAAATAATTGGGGAAAAAAGTTAAAAAGGCCAAGTAACACTCTACAGAGATTTATTTTTCACTTTTTAAAAGTAACTTTTCACCTTTAAGTGCTGACTGGACTTTTGAAAACTACATGAATACATCCCCCCATGACACTCGCAGCACAACAAAGCAGTCTGCTATTAAACAAGTAAGACTCCTGGGGCACGGTCCCAAAAGGAAAAGCAGTCACCTGGAGTAATCTGAACGGTACGTTGGGAAACTCACACAAATAGGGCACGAGGAATTGAGCAAGGCCCTTTTTCCGTACGTGTTAGGATAATAATTCAAAGCCAAACCACTGGCACTTGGAAACACTTGAAGATTTTTTTGCAAAATCTAAGGTGATGTTTACGTAGATGGCTAATTCAGAATCTAGGAGAGATTCTATCACAACCTGAAAGCGTCAGTCATCCGCTCAAATCTCTTCGTGATCTGGAAAAACAAGTTATTTTCTAAGAGCACAAGTATAGCTTTGCAGGTATCATTCTGCCAGCAATGTGCCCTTGTGGCCAAGAAGGCCAATGGCATCCTGGGGTGTATTAGAAGGGGTGTGGTTAGTAGGTCAAGAAAGCTTCTCCTCCCCCTCTACTCTGCCCTGGTGAGGCTGCATCTGGAATTTTGTGTCCAGTTCTGGGCCCCTCAGTTCAAGAAGGACAGGCAACTGCTTGAGAGAGTCCAGCACAGAGCCACAAAGCTGATGAAGGAAGTGGAACGTCTCCCTTATGATGAAAGGCTGAGGGAGCTCGGTCTCTTTAGCTTGGAGGAGACCGAGGGGTGACCTCGTTAATGTTTATAAAGATGTAAAGGGCGAGTGTCAGGAGGATGGAGCCAGGCTCTTCTCAGTCTCAACCAATGATAGGACAAGAGACAACGGGTGCAAGCTGGAACACAGGAGGTTCCACATAAATATGAGAAAAAACTTCTTCACGGTGATGGTAACAGAGCACTGGAACAACGGGCTGCCCAGGGAAGTTGTGGGGTCTCCTTCTCTGGAGGCATTCACAACCGGCCTGGACGCGTTCCTCTGTGACCTGGTTTAGGTGATCCTGCTCCGGCAGGGACATTGGACTAGATGATCTTTTGAGGTGCCTTCCAACCCTAATATTCTGTCATTCTTTGATTCTCTGTGATTAAAGCCAAACTTGGAAATAGCACATGAAACATCTTAAGACAGTTTTTATATGAAGCTAAACTATGTTACAGCCTGCTTAGAAAAAACAGGCCAAAACCAGTAACAAAAATGCTTTAAACAAGGTATCAGGTGTTATGGTCATGAAATAAGACTTCTTAGTAGAGAGGGACTGTGACTTGTGATGAGAGATGAAACCTATTAAAAGCAAATGCTACAATGTGACTAAAAATTTACTATTATTGCATTGCCTTTAAGCTTCTTTGAAGGAAAGAGTGAAATCTCTGATTAAGTGAAGCCATTTGGGGGGTTACAGTGCAACACTGAGTGGCTATAGTTACACACCGTATACTGTATCTATCCAGTTTTGGAGATTTGCCACAACAGATTCAAATCCAAGCCACCTGGCTATAAAGTGCAAGTACAAACCTCTCGGAACTCAAATATCAAATCTTTGTCTCCTATCAAATATAAAAATAAATGATTAAGGAATGTGCGATCGTGGTTTTGTCTCTTACTATTATTCTGCAGTCTTTGGATAAAAGATTTAATTTTCTGATGTTTTTCAGGCAGCATGATCAGTAAATTGTCTCTTGACTTTCCACAATGTGAGATAGTGGAAAAATGAGAAAGGGACATTCGAGAGATAAGTTAAAACCAGAAATTACTCAAGAGTTCGCTAGGGTAAACGGGAAGACTGAACATTATGACAGACAGCAGTACATCTGGTATTACCCAGGCAAAGCATTCCATTTCAACAGGAGGTAAAAGCCAACAGCAAAGGGACAGATACTAACCTCTCACAGACTAGTCAGTAACAGGAGGCAAAAATAACCTCAGCAAATTAAAATCCTCCACCTCCTTGGATAGTCACATCCTTTGCTGTCCCTGTGTTGTGCACAAGGAAATTTTCATCCTGCAGAGCTTTTGACTACAAACGAAATTCACAACAGCTCCAGTTGAATGCCAGCTCCCTTCGCTCTTCACAGCCTCCAGTCTCATTGGAAAACACCTCGGGCCAGAGTTTATAATTTCATCCTTCTCTGACTTAGTTTTGCTTTCTCAGGACATCACTTCTCCATGAGTGTTCCAGTTACCTTAGTAGGATCACCTCACTACCCTGGGAGAATTTAACCTACGTTGTCATTGAACTTGCACACTTTTCATACTATCATGTGTCAACGGAACAATTCTGGAATCGTCTTACTCCAAAGGAAATCTCCGCTAGTGCAGCATAGACATTTTATATTTCTCAAATAGAGCTGCATTTCCAACTTCCAATACAAGGCAGGGGAAAAAAAAAAAAAAATCAATCAAGGATAAAATGAAACCTGTAGATCACATCTCAGCTCAGGTACCTGGCGTAGTGCCAAGTCTACCTCATCTGCAAACCCAGCCATCCACGCTTAAGACCTTAAAACGTTCCAACCTCAGTAGTGCCAAAACCTCTGCGGGACTGTTTTTAAACAGTGGTGGCCATAGCTCAAGAAATAAAAAGCTAAAAGAGGAAACAGGATGGTCAGGCTCAGAAGAACAAAAATAAAATTAATAATAATAAAAAAATTGTAAGCAAAAAACACAGACAGAAAACAACACAAACCTACACACAGCCACAGAACATGGGATAGCCTTCACATCACTTACTTGCTTTTGTCTTACCTGCTCAAAAGTAGCTATCAACTCATGCTACATTTTAATACAGCATCTAGCCCTACTGCGATACTAAAAGGATTCTAAAATTCACTAGGCAGGAACTTAGGAGTTATCAAGCTTAACCAGTGTGTCGTGATAAGCTGAGCACCGATTTTAGAGTGACAGCTGTAACGAAGTACTGCAGGTACGCCCTAGGACGCCAAAAGCTAAAGAAGCCACACTCAGCCCAAATTCGGCAAATGCAGCTGATGAAATCTGCCATCACAAGCAACTGTGACAGGCCAGGGAGTATTGTCTCTGTCAAAGAAGCAGAGGCGAAAACCAGTTCCACAGCAGCTAAAACAGTGGAAAAAAACCAGTTCAGAAGAATTAATGAAGTGAACAAGATATTTGAACAAGCAGACGTTGACAGATGTTTGTATTTTCCTCGGTTGTTCCCTTCACTGTATCAGTTACTTGGGCTTCAAACGGAACAATTAAAACACATCTGAGAAGCCTTACAGAAATCTGGTGCCCCACACAATTATCTCCACAGCAAAACTTGGGGCTAATGTGTTGCAATATGTTATTCCAACAGTAAACGCTTCCTTTCCTATGATAGAAGATATTCCAGGAATTTAATTTGTGAGCTCCCAGGTGGCTGTCTTCCATGTTACACATACCAGAGGGCAATGAATCCTTTAATACTTTTTGCACCCTCAGGTGAACGTTCCAGACATGTTCCAAGGGGAGCTCCCCTTCATGTAACCACATCACACAATAATAAGCAAGAATTCTTCCTGAAGCCAAGCTAAGATTATATGAAGTTACCTAAATACACTATTGTTTCAGTATTTTACATGCATTTGGTACTCTTTCAATTTCTTCTGTTTGAAAAAGAAAAAAATTAAACGGGTACATTCTGCAATCTGCTCCTAGAAAAATGATGGTACTGCAAACAGCAGCACTTCAAAACCACAGCAAGAGCCAACACTTGGTACTGGAGAGGAGACTTCTTAGTGGAACCAAGTGTTTTGATCCACAAAGGCATTTTTTAGGCTAGCATCATTTGTGGTACTGTAATAAGACCAGGTTTCATCTAAGACCACAAGTGCAAAGGATGCTCTTCAATTGATCACCTGGCTATCACCTAGCTTTTGAGAAAACCATCATGTCCAGCCTGGCCAAAAGGTTATGATATTGGTACAAAAAGAAGCAAACAATGAAACAGCAGCTTGAGCAATGAAGTATACTCAAGTGCGGAGTAGCATTCCCACAAGAGATCAAAATCATTAAGCCACACAAAGAATCATCAAATGTACGAGGTCTTCGGTTAAAAAAAGTTGGTGAAAGTAAAAAAGCGACACATTTTTTTAAATAATCCTTTACAATGGATTGTCAAAACTCCAGCTGGGTTTTTCTGTTCCTTAGGGTTTTGGGGGTATTTTTATATTATTCAGAGTGCAGCCCTTATTTTTTTTTTCCAAAATACATCAGTGTATCTAAGCTTCAGGTGTTTTTTTAAACACACACAGAGTCAGCCTCTAGAAACAGATACCAAAGAGGAAAGCTACTCTGCTGTTCATAGTTAATACACCTACCTTCCATACATACAAAATTACTCACTCCTAACCACAGGCAGGTACAACATCCCTACTCAAAGACGTTAAATGGGTGTGTTGAGTTCTGTACTGGCAATAACTGCTGCTGGGGCAGCTGCTGACCTCCCAAAGGAATAAAGCCAAAAGCTTTATTTTTCACGTGAAAATAAGTATGTTTCATGTTTTCCTGAGAAACCTAAGTATAATGCATTCCACATGTCCGGCTGATGCTGTGCATGCGCTGTATCTAACCATACTGGGCAGAGCTGGCCCAGGGCTTCCTTCACACATACATTCCTAGATAACCAAACATACAGAGAGATTATATAAGGCAATTCGGAGCTGCACAAAACCTCCCATACACAAGAGAAAGATGCCCAAGTTGAGAGCAAAGAAACCTCAAGTCCTTTCTTAGATTCAGATCCTTACATTTCCACGCACTGCACTACCCTTCTTCTTGCCTATGGGCTAACACACACACAAATGGCATCAACAGGCCTGTACGCTGGGCTGCTGCTCCACGCGTTGCCACAGATGTTACCTTTTTGCTTCAATTCACTCCTTTACCCCAACAGCAGCTGGAACCAGCTTTCTTCTTGTCAGCTTCTCTCAAGGTTACTGAAATACCTTCTCTTCAGCATAGGATCCCTCAACATCACTCCACCTTGATCACCTCTGGATTAGTTTGGTTTAGTAGGCTTTTCATCAACAACCTACAGAGCTGTCTCAACTCACAGTCCTGTGTATAGCGAGTAAACAAAACACGATTCATGTAAAGTGCATGTGAAGTTCACATCATCAAGTGGAATCTGACCCCACGGGAAATCTACAAGGTCATCATTTCATTCCAGAAATTTAAAACTGGCTCCAAGATTCATTCCTGAAAGCTGCATCAGGGTCACAAGAGCAGAAAATGGGTTAGAACTACAATAAAAATATACAAGACAGACTTCAAGAAACAATGTGGAAGTTTAAAGTAAGAGAAATGCTCACTTATTGCAGGAAAAGGGACTGCTTACTGCACTGTCACATCTGCTCTTCTCAGGATCTTACTGTAGAGCTATGAAAAAACAAGTATCAAGTAATAATAATTTGCAATCACTTCCTTAAAGGTGATGCAGGTAATTTATAACCTTAAAGAGTCCACATAGTGTTGACTTTGCATGTGGCAAATGCTCATACACATACATGGGTTTCCCCAAAAGGGATTTAAAAAAAAAAAAAAAAAAAAAAAAAAAAAAAAAAACCAAAAAAACTTTTTCCTATTTTTAAATTTAAATAAAACAATAGCAAAAAAATTATTTTTTCTAAACTGAAAAAAACT